>CM045764.1:182101116-182173616 GCA_025200525.1 Camellia lanceoleosa | reverse complement strand
TATTATTAGATATTGATATATATATGATATATTTTATGATATGATATATTTGAATATGATTTTTGGTATGGAATAATGAATCGCGCCACCAATGAACAGTCCATATAATGCGACTATAAAGCCTGGGTGAATATATATGATAAGTAATGACGCTCTATAAAGATTAAATTATTGAGCGATATATATAATTTACAAAGATAGATACAATGAATGAAAAGATGAATGAAAGATAATTATGAAAGATATAATTATTTGTGATATGAAATTGAGGCCACTTTTGTGAATTTGAGAGTGTTGTAATGATTTGCCGAACCAACTTGTGAAATAAACTAATTATGAGGAATTATGATTATGTGAAGAAATAATCAGAATCCAAAGAATGAATGAAATCAGAAGGCAGATCTTTGTAATGGTGAGCCAATTTTGTTTGTTAAAGGGCTAATTCTAAATTAAATTTATTGTTATGTGAACCCAGATAGAAGGGGGCGTTCGTGTGGCTTATGCCATCATGAGGCCAAGGGATATGTATAATAAATTAGTTTTCATAATTTTTGCATTTATTATATTTAATTAATTGATAATTACAGTATTGTGTGTAAGTAAGTTTGCAAATTGTTTATGTATTGTCGAGCTGATTACTCTCGCTTTGTGATGTGTGTTCACTTGTTAATTCTTTCGATTCCATCTGTCAATTTTAAATTTTAAGTCAATTTTTCCTTTCTTGTCTGTTTGTCCAGCACAGTGTAGACTGCACTTTTATTTGTTTTTTTTTTTAAATTTTTTTGATTTTGCACCGATGTTCCTGCTTAGGTGGTCGATATATATTATTCTTTGTTGTTGTTGTTTTTTAAGGCCAATTTTAATAAGGGTATATATATATATATATATATATATATATATACATTAATTCTGATATGTATCATTGTATATTTTATTTTTATTATGTGTTATTCGTGATTGGATCTGATATGATAGTGGTCCAAATGGATGTAGTTCTTTTATTTATGTTAATTTATATTGGTGAATGCTTCCGTTCAGGCCCCATATGATATGTATACCAGGTTATGCGTCCGTTTCTGTGTAGGTCATGCCCAAACTTTTAGGGGCAAGTTTAGGGCGTGACATTTGAGGTACGAGCCGACTTACATAACGTTTTCGGCCGCAGACAACATTTCGACTCCACGGGGCGAACAACAGCTCACGGCCTTTATTTTCCCTTGCTTCAAAAGCCTTAGGCAAATTGGTTTGGAAGCTTCTAATTCGGAGTAGGCCGAAGAACCAGTAGCCGAGGAAGTCGCCGAGCAGCCGAGAAAGTCTGTTTTGGAAGCCAAAGAAGTTGACGAGGCTCTAAATTCGGCTTTTCAAGAAGTTGGCCTTAGTCCATCCAACCCTCCATCCACTTTAGGTCAAGGAGACGTCTCCTTTGAAGATATTTTTACTGATTTAAGAGATCTCCCCGGCTGGTATCCTGAGAACATGGCGGGGGAATCGCTTACACAACTGGTGAGGAAAAACGCCGAACAGATGGCCACTCGGAGGAGGGCCGAGACCATCCGTTCTGAACCAACTGCGGCGACTAAGTCTTCTCCACCCATTTTTGTGGAAGAAATGGCTCAAATTGAGGTGGCCAAGACGGAGCAGATAGTCGAACGGTCGAGTCAGGAGGCCGATTAGAGGGGAGAGAAGCATCCTGCCAAGAGCGAAGCCAACCCTGAGAAATCACTCACCGATAAACGGTCGCGTTTGGAAGAGTCAGACTTGGTCGTGCCGTTCATCGTCCAACCAAGGATAAAGAACGTGCCGATTGCATCCGACGCGTCGGCTCTCAAAGATCCGGTAGTGGCCTTGAGTATGGCTTCCTCAATTTCCTTACTGGTTGACAAAACGACTTTTCATACGGAGCCAGATCTATTGTCAATAACATTAGCCGCTCAATCGACTTTATTGGTACATGACATAACCTTATTTTTAGCTTTCCGCCTATGTGCATATAAACGTATATTATTATTTGTTACTTTTACTTTTAAACTCTAACTCCTTGTTTTACAGACTGTGGGCAGGATAGCCGAGATCAGCCGCCGCCAGCATGATGCTATTGAGCAAATCGAATTTTTGAAAGTCGAAATTGAAAGTAAGAAGAGCAAGGTCGTGAAGGCCTCACAAATAGCCAAGTCCGAGGCGGGAAGAGCGGCGGATGAGCGCGCAAGAGTCGACGCCGAGGTAGAAAAGGCGAAGAGTTCTGACCAGCTCAGATTGGCCGCTAAGGAGAGGGCAAACGCGAGTGAAGACACGTTCAAGTTGGCCAATGAGGTGATTGCCAAGCTGGAAGCCGACTTGGAAGAATCGAAGAAGGCGAAGGAAATAGTCGACTCCGAGATTTCCAAAGCATTCCAAGCTGGGAAGGATGCCGTCTTGGAGAACTATGTGGAGGAAGTCCCCAAATTCAAGAATCGGGGCTTCAAACACGGCTGGCTCAAAGCCCTCATTGTCGCTAATGTGACATTGGCCCAACCAATTCCATACGAGCAGGTGGACGTTGAACCGCTGGAGTCTGACCCCGAAGATTGACTAGGGTGACATATTGAATTTTGTTAGGCAACTTCAATGCATGGTTTTTGTAAATTTTTGTTAGTAGATTTCTGTTTAAGGTAATTTTCATGTATAAAATGACCACTATCTATACTCAATTTATTAATGAAAATTTCCTTTGCTTTTTACTATTATCTGTACTCAATCTTTGTTATTTAATGAAGATTTTTGCTTTTCACTCCTTTGGGTAAAATGAGTACTGTCTATTGTACGTGCTAGCTATCGATCCAAAAGGATGTAGGATCATGAGATGAGTAAATTAAACATCCCACTAAATTGCTGCCGATTAGATAACTGCGTATCTTGGCAATTTAGCAATTTAGCCGTCTTTCAATTTAGCCGAATGAATTCATGAATATGCCTTTGCCCCAGTTAACGGTGGCTCATGGAATGTCTGGGGCACATGATCCAATCGGCGCAAGGCCCTAAGATTTGGCCGATTAGATTAGCGAATCCTTAGCCGCTAAGATTAATGAATCTGCCCCCGCCCCAGTTAATGAATGAACTGGAACGCCGAATATCGGTGGCTCATGGAATGGCTGGGGCACATGATCCAATCAGCGTAAGGCCCTAAGATTTGGCCGATTAGATTAGCGGATCCTTAGCCGCTAAGACTAACGAATCTGTCCCTGCCCCAGTTAATGAATGAACTGGAACGCCGAATATCGGTGCCTCATGGAATGGCTGGGGCACATGATCCGATCGGCGCAAGGCCCTAAGATTTGGTCGCTTAGATTAGTGAATCTTTAACCGCTGGGATTAATGAATTTGCCCCTGCCCCAGTTAATGAACTGAAATGCCGAATATCGGTGGCTCATGGAATGCGAGCATTGATGAGATTGCCTCGAGAGCGCGGCCCCCGTAATTAATAAATGGGGTGGGGGCTACGTGCGCGAGGGTGCCATTGTTGCATTCTAATCCAACAAATTAAGAGAAGAAAAAAGAAGTGTGGATGACTATGGATGGCAAGAAGACTATTTTTCAACAGCAGAGGGGGAAAGTAGGACACTCGTAGAGCTGGACGCAGAAATGAACCGGGGTGGCGAGCCTACACGCACGGTAAGTAGGACGTCTAGGAAGCGTGAGAAACGCCAATCCCCACGTCATTGAAGTAGGTCACCCCGAAGGGAAAAGCAACAATGAGATAACTCCCCTCGTTCGAGAGGTGAAACCAGTGCGACACCGCGCCCGTTGAGTTTTTCGGTGTTTGTTGGGAATAAACCAATGACGGAGGCGGATTCTATCATCTGTGACCCAAATGTAACAGTCGAGTTTGCGCGACAGATTTTTCCACCAGAAGTTCAGTAATCCA
This sequence comes from Camellia lanceoleosa, assembly GCA_025200525.1. Classification (NCBI taxonomy): domain Eukaryota; kingdom Viridiplantae; phylum Streptophyta; class Magnoliopsida; order Ericales; family Theaceae; genus Camellia; species Camellia lanceoleosa. The sequence continues at coordinate 182,169,715 of CM045764.1, read as the reverse complement.
TGGTCAGCCGGGCTGATTACGAAGTTTTCCGGGAGGGCGTTCATAGAGCAGTAAATGGTCTGTATACCTCCTACAAAATCAGCATGCGTCTGCGTGCTGCACGAAGAGAAATAGAGGAAAAGGATGCTCGCATTCAGAGCTTGCTAGCTCGTGCGGAGAATACCGAAAATGAGCTGAAGAGAACTAACGTCTCTGAGACTCACTCGGTGAGTCAAGTGAATCTGATTGTTGCGGAGTGAGTAAATCACCGAATTTTGGATCACGCGATTGCCGACCGAGATACGGCCAGTATGTTTGCAATTGAATCGGCAAAGGCTAGGTCCTACGAAAAAGGCTTTCATGACGGCCGAAAAATTGTAATAGATAAAACTAAGGAAAAACTAGCCGAGGAGGTCTGTCGATGCGAAAATCGCGGATTTAAGCATGGATGGACCAAGGCACTCGAAGCAGCAGGCGTTGATCTGGCGTCACCCTTATATCAGAGCTATACTTTTCCGTTCGAGGCTTACGAAGGCGAGAAGACTGACGACGAGGGAGGTGTCAAATAATTTTGTATTTGTATTTTTTTTATTTTATTTTTTTTAAATGTAAAGCATGTACTTATGATCTATTGAATAAAATGTATCATTCTGGATGTCGATATGTCATTTCGATCGTTGCTCTATATTTCCAACTCATGTCTTCATTTTCCTTCCTTCAATTTATGGATAATTAATGCTTGCAGATTAAGTTGTCTACTACTACACGTTGATCACAATATCCATGAAAGAAGCTCCAGATTCGAAGGATTATTCGGCTCAAACGTGTCAATCACGAAGGCCGTTCCGAATTCGGAAACTTATTTGGCCAAACGTGTTTTCATGATTGGCACTCCGAATTCGAAGGCTTTTTGTGGCCAATCGTGATTTCCACAAAGGACGCTCTGAATTCGAAGGCTTATTTGTGTTGGCCCAAACGTCATTCGCGAAAGGGCACTCCGAATTTGGAGACTTATTCGGCTCAAACGTCATTTACACCGGGCACTCCGAATTCGGAGGCTTCTTTGTGTTGGCCCAAATGTCATTCGCGAAAGGGCACGCCAAATTCGGAGTCTTATTCAGCCCAACCATGTTTTTAACGATTGGCGCTCCAAATTTGGAGGCTTTTTGTGGCCAATCGTGATTTCCACGAAGGGCGCTCGAAATTCGGCGGCTTATTCGGCCCAACCGTGCTTTTCACGAAAGGCGCTCCAAATTCGGAGGCTTATTTGTGTTGGCCCAAACGTCATTTGCGAAAGGGCACTCTAAATTTGGAAGGTTTTTGTGGCCAATCGTGATTTTCACGAAGGGCGCTCCGAATTCAAAGGAATATTCGGCCCAACCGTGCTATTCATGAAGGGTGTTTCGAATTTGAAGGCTTATTTGTGTTGGCCCAAACGCCATTTGCGAAAGGACGTTTCGAATTCGGAGACTTATTCTGGCCAAACGTGTTTTTCATGATTGGCGCTCCGAATTCGGAGGCTTTTTGTGGCCAATCGTGATTTCCATGATGGGCATTCTGAATTTGGAGTCTTATTCGGCCCAATCGTGTTTTTAACAATTGGCACTCCGAATTCAGAGGCTTTTTGTGGCCAATCGTGATTTCCACGAAGGGCGCTCCAAATTCGGAGGCTTATTCGGCCCAAACGTGTTTTTCACGAAGAGCGCTCCAAATTCGGAGGCTTATTCGGCCCAACCGTGTTTTTCACGATTGGCGCTTCCAATTCGGAGGCTTTTTGTGGCCAATCGTGATTTCCATGAAGGGCGCGCCGAATTCGGAGGCTTATTTGGCCCAATCGTGTTCTTCACGAAGGACACTCCGAATTTGGAGGCTTATTTGTGTTGGCCCAAACGCCATTTGCGAAAGGACGCTCCAAATTCGGAGACTTATTCGGCCCAACTGTGTTTTTCACGATTAATGCTCCGAATTTGGAGGCTTTTTGTGGCCAATCGTGATTTCCATGAAGGACACTCCGAATTTGGTAGCTTATTCGGCCCAACCGTGTTTTTCACGAAGGGCGCTGTGAATTCGGAGGCTTATTTGTGTTGGCCCAAACGTCATTCGCAAAAGGGCGCTCCGAATTCGGAGACTTATTTGTCCCAAACGTCATTCACGTTGGGCACTCCGAATTCGGAGGCTTTTTGTGGCCAATCGTGATTTCCACGAAGGGTGCTCCGAATTTGGAGGCTTATTTGTGTTGGCCCAAACGTCATTTGCGAAAGGGTGCTCCGAATTCGGAGACTTATTCACATAACCAGAACTCACTGAGCAAGAGGATATTATATTAAAAAAAAGAAAGATGCACACGACGTAAAATCAAAGCAAGTTGTTGTGCCGTACAAGTCATTGATAGAATTTGCGCAAGTGTGTGGAATTCCACAGGCATGGCAGACTTCTTTTATCCATGTCTTTGAGCCGATATTCCCCTGTCCCTACAATTGAATCAACTTGATAGGGGCTGTCCCAATTAGGACCCAATTTTTCGTCAACCGGATTCCTAGCACCGGGAAGCACTTTCTTGAGAACCAATTCTCCTAGTGTATAACGGCGCAGCTAAACACGTTGATTATATGACTTAGCGAGTTGTTGCTGGTACCGTGCCATGGATGTAAGGGCACGGTCTCGGCGTTCTTTAATCAGAGTCAAGTCCAAAGCCAACATCATGTCATTTCAGCTCATATCAAAAACTTTAGATTTCAATGTTGGGAGGCCGATCTCCGAGGGGATGATTGCTTGGGTTTCGAAGCATAGAGCAAATGGCGTTTCCCTAGTGGATCACCTCAGAGTAGTATGATGAGCCCACAATACATTGGGCAACTCTTCTACCTATTAGCCTTTAGCTTTCTCTAGCCTTTTCTTGATGCCATCCAAAATAGGTGGCCTCCGCTTGACCGTTGTTCTAAGGGTAAGCTGGCGAGGAAAAGTAGGGTTAGATACCATAAGTGTCGCACAATTCTCGATACACGCCACAATCAAACTGGGTACCGTTGTCAGAAACAAGTGCTCGTGGTATGCCAAATCTTGTTATGATGTTTTTCCATACAAAACGCTTAATGTCGGAATCTCGAATATGTGTTAGTGCCTCCGCTTCGACCCATTTTGTGAAATAATTTGTCGCAATAATTAGGAATCGCTTGTTACCCGGGGCCCGTAGCAACGATCCAATGATATCAAGGCCCCACTAAGCAAACGACCAAGGGCTAGTGATCGAACTTAACTCCTCGGCCGGCAGGTGAGTTAAAGGGGAAAACTTCTAGCATTGACCACATTTCTTGACATAACACTTGGCATCGATTCGCATGGTCGGCCAATAGTACCCCTGCGATACGACGTGGTGAGCCAGAGAACGTTCGCCCGAATGGGCTCCACAATTGCCTTCATGTATTTCAGATAAAAGTTCCTCGACTTTATCCGAGTGAACACACTCTAAGTACGGCCCGGAAGGAGATTTTTTGTAGAGCTTCCCTTGCGAATCCAAATAGTATCGGAGGGCTTTGTTTCGGAGTTTATGTGTTTCTTTCTTATCCATCGGGAGCTGTTCTGAAGATAGGAATGCGGCGATCGGGTCCATCCAACTCTGACCGGGTTCGATAACGTTGACCTGAACTGGTTCTGAAGAGGCAATGCTCGGCTCAGGGACAAACCCTACTTCAATTGTCCGCTTAATTTCTGAGTTGATAGCAGAGGCTAGGCAAGCCAGAGCATCTGCATGCGTGTTCTGATCCCGGGTTATTTGATTCAGTTCGCGGTGATCAAATTTCGCGAGCAAAGAATTCGCCGTTTTCATATAGCTGTCATGCGGTCATTTTTGGCTGCATATTCCCCTTTCAAGTGGTTGATTACTAGCTTTAAGTCATAGAAAACAAGCAAAAGCCGTGCACCGAGGTGAAGTGCGTTTCGCAAGCCGGTTAACAGGGCTTCATATTCGGCCTCATTGTTTGATGCGTTGAATCCTAATTTGACGGCCTGTTCGATTATTGCCCCTTCAGAGGTCATGATTACTACGCAGCCCCACTGCCACGCTGGTTGGATGATCCATCGCAATACATCTACCAAACGTCGCCAATATACATTCTCCAGTCGGGCTTAGTTTGCACTTGATCAAACTTAAAGTCGGCCAGGGATCCTATGAACTCGCCAACAAAGTCGGTGAACACTTGCCCTTTGATGGAAGTTCTGGATAGAAACTGGATATCATACTGGCCGAGTTCAAGAGCCCATTTTGAGACATGCCCAGACGCCTCTGCGTTACGGAGCACTAACCGGAGGGGATATTCCGTTGGCACTTCACTGGTATGCCCCTAAAAGTAGTGCATTAGTTTTCTTACAACCATGACGAGAGCAAGGATAAGCTTTTCTAGTGGAAGGTAATGTGTCTCGGCGTCGGCTATAGCTTTACTCACATAGTAAACTTGTCGCTGCTCCCCTAGTTCTTCCTTTAACAATACGACGCTGACTGCTCAGTCGGATACTGCCAGATACAAAATGAGTGGATCGTTGGCTGCAGGTGTTGCCAAGAGTGAAACTGATCGGAGGTAAGATTTCAAGCCGTCCAAAGCGGCCTGGCACTCGGGAGTCCAATCAAATGCTCTACCTTGCTGAAGTGTGTGAAAGAATTGTCGGCAGCGATCTGTGAAGTGGCTGATAAATTTATTGAGCGCGACGACCATCCCCATTAGCTTTTGAACCTCTTTGACTGACCGAGGGGATCCAAGCTCTAGAATTGCCGTGATCTGCCTTAGATTGGCTTCGATTCCGCGGTGGTTAACGATGTAGCCAAGGAATTTGCCGGAGCTGATGCCGAATGCACACTTAGAAGCGTTCAATTTCATCTTGTACTTTCGAAGAATGTCAAATGTTTCTGTCAAATCGGCTAGATGGGAGTGCTTTTTCTTGGATTTGATCACCATATCGTCGATGTATACTTCCATAGTACAGCTGAGTTGTTCCTTGAACATAGAAGTCACTAGCCTTTGATAAGTTGCCCCCGCATTCTTCAACCTAAAAGGCATGACCTTGTAACAATAGGTTCCTCTTGGGGTGAGGAATGTGGTTTTTTCTTGATCCTCCAGATGCATGGCAATTTAATGATAGCCTCTGTAGGCATCCAAGAAGCTCATGCGTTGATGATGTGCCGTTGCATCTACAAGTTGGTCTATTCTGGACAGGGGAAAACAGTCCTTGGGACAACCTTTGTTCAGGTCTGTAAAATTCGCACAGACGCGCCAAGAGCCATTCTTTTTCTTCACAACCATAGTATTGGACAACCATGTAGGATAAGTTACTTCGCGGACCGCCCCAGCGTCAAGTAACCTACCTACTTCCTCAACGACGGCCGAAGTATGCTCCGCGGCTGACCGCCAGCTTCTTTGAACAATAGGCTTACATTTCAGATCAACGTTCAAGCGGTGTTGGGCCACTAATGGATCTACTCCTGGCATTTCGTATGGAGTCCATGCAAACACATCAATATTGCCGAATAAGAAGGCTATCAATTCCTGCCTTTCAACGTTATCCAAGGAAACGTCGATCATAAAGAATTTGTCAGGATTTCCGTCAATTTTGACCCGATGCAGGGCTTCGGTTGCTTTGTCACTTGGGATCCTCCTAATGTCTTCGAGACTCTCCCTATCCGGTACCTTAATTGAATGCACTTCAAGTTCCCTCAATCTTTTTGTAGCTAGAAGATAGCATGTCTGCGTCGACTTTTGAGAGTCGCGAATTTGTTCAATATCGTATTCGATTGGAAAACGGAGCAGTTGGTGATAGGTGCTTGGCACGGCTTTCATTGTATGTAACTACGTTCTGCCCATGATCAGATTATATGGCGAAGGGAGCTTAACAACCAAAAACTCTACGTCTACTAATCTGGTTCTGGCCCGTACAGGTAGTGTGATCTTGCCCAAAGGGTACTCCGAGTTAGCATTGAAGCTGAATAACGGATAATCAGTTGGAGATAGGTCCAAATTGGTAAAACCAAGTTTAAAAAAAGTTTTGTAATACATTATCTCCGAAGTGCTTCCCTAGTCAATGAGGGCACGCTCGATGGTGAATCTGTTTACACTTAGCTCGATGACGAGGGGATCAATGTGGGGGTGGGTCACTTCAACTAAATCACTGTCATCGAAACTAATCCTTCCAGTGTCGTGTGGCCGTTTCGTTGGCGTCATCGAGCCATGTGTGCTAGACGACAACTGGATTATGTGCACCTTAGGTGGTGCCGGCAAGCTGTATATCATATGTATTACACCAAGAGGGGGTGACTTCGGTCGTAGAGCTACTGTATTTGTTGAATTGTTCTTTCGGACATATTGCGTAAGACTGCTGTTTTGTACCAATTCTTCCAGGTGATCCCTTAAAGAAAAACAACTATCGGTGTCATGACCATGGTCTTTATGATACTCACATCGTTTATTTTATCTTCTCGCATCGGGGGGTCCCGTTATCTTGGGCGGCCACTTGAAGAACAAAATGTGTTGTATTTTCGACAGAATCTTATTGATCGGCTCTGTCAGCTCCGTGTATTTCTTGCTCGGACGCCTTGTGCATCTGTTATCCACTTGGTATTGTTCATTAGCTCGTTGTGAACATTGGTCGGTTGATCGGCGCGAATCATGCCTTTTGCCTCGTTTGGGTCGATTCCGTCATTCGAGGCTTCTTGGAGGCACGAAGCTAATCGGCTAAACAACTCCCAACGTGGCCGTCTCAATGGCTTTACGTCCGGCTTTGACTCGAAGGGCATCATCTTCCACTTTCCAGTATTCTTCAACCTTCTTCATTAATGCCCAAACGGTTTTGGGGGGACGCTTGGTCAATGAACTGCGGAGGGGGCTGTCGAGATGCAATCCCATCTTAAAGGCGATGATGGCCATGGAATCATTGCAAGCACATCAACCAGATTAAAGCATTCCCAATAACGGGTCAAGTATTCACGAAGAGTTTCTTCCCATTTAATTTGCATGGCCCAGAGAGAGTCGGCTTGCTTCGGCTGGACCTCATTGGTGATGAATCTTGCCCTGAATGACTTTTGGAGTTAGTGGAAGCTTTTAATTGATGCCGACTCCAATTTATAGTACCACCTCACGGCCAGTGGTCCTAGATTGCTTGGAAATATCCGATACATGAGGGCTTCATCGTCAGCATAGAGCGTCATCGCTTGCTTGTAATAACGAATGTAATCAGTGAGGTCTGATTTTTCGTCGTAAAGGGTGAACGACGGTGCCTTGAACTTCTTGGGTAGCACAGCCTGGCAATTTGTCGCACGAATGGGTCGTGTTTATCTTCCTCATCCGAATCATAGTTTTTCCTTCGTCTATCCCGTACATATAGACTTCCCTTAGACGAGCTGGATACATCAACGCGCCCTTTCTCTCTGGGCTCCAGGGATGGTGAGTCCGAATCACTATCACTATTACGTTTCTGAAGTCGACGTTGGCGACCATCCTTCTTTCTCGAAGGTCAACCCTGGTCTTGGCATGCGGCTTGTTGGGATTTCACCACCTTCAAGGCCAAATCCTGGCACAGATGCTCATTCTCAGAGAAGGTGGTTAGATCTATGTGGAATAATTATTTTGATCTAGTTGAGGCGGCAGCCCATGTAGAGGCTGTGGTTAGTCGTGTTGGTCGAGTTAGGGAGGAGGCCACTTCAGTAACTCCTACAGTTCATAAGAACACTAGACTTAGCAAGAGATGGAGGCGGGCGCATGTCCACTCCAAGACTCGGTCCTTGTTTTCATCAGGGTTTTCTAGCTCGTCTGTTAAGGGATCCAGTGAGGTTCAAACTCCAAATCAGGTTCAGAGTTGGAAGACTGTTGTTTGTGTTGATTGTGGTCAACGGGGCCATGCTAGACGTTTTTGCCCTTTACGTGTAGATCCTTTGGGTGTTTCAGAATCTAGTCCGACTTTGTCCCATCAGTCCAGTCGGGGACGTTATCGGTATCAGACCCGAAGAGGCCAGGCTTCGGAAGCTTTACAAGGGTCGACCTTTAAACCAGCGCGGTAGTATCACCCTTGAGAGGGACTTTTGTTTTAGAGATCTATGTTATAAATTGTGAAACTCTTGTGATTGATTGGTGTGTTGTAGGATGCTAAGGCACCGTGGTTAGGTGTTGTTTATGTATTGTTGATTGTTACCCTTACGTGTTGGGGCTTGCTAATGAAACTTGAATTCCTTGTTACGTACGTGTAAATGGAATTGGTGATCCTAGTTTATTGTATATTAACTGTTAAATTTTATGATGGCCTTTAATTCTTGATTAGTTTAGAAATTGTTGATGGGGATTGAGAAGTCTGCGGAATTTTGTGACAAATGTAGTGTTAGAATGAAGGCCAAAATTTTAAAAGCTTTATTGTGTCAAGTTTTAGGAAGTGTGAGACCTTAGAGTTTTGTGAAAATTGGTGAAAGTGATGTGGAAATGTCTAGGGAGTGTGAGATTTGCTTCTCAGGAGAGTAATGAATGGCTGGTGTTTTTAGGTAGCGAGTGTACCGTTGGTAAGAATTGTCTTGGGTAACCCGGATTGTGTGATCGTCATTGACCTATTCGGTCTTGTGTTGGGTATAAGAGTGTATTGGCCATCTAGTTGTGTGAATAGAATTCCATTGGGGAATGGTATGTAGGTGTTTGAAGACCAGGAGCGGAAACTCTCGAGAAATTAGTTAAGTTGAGTGGTATTAAGGTGGGTGACAAATAGTCACCTTAGAATGGTTTAGATGTGGGTTATAAAGTTGACCTTTTGGAAAATTAGTACATTTTAGCTAGAAGGCGGCGTGGTGCCACGGGTTGTGCCTAGGAAGTTGGGCCTTCCGTTGTGTGTGGTTATCGGTGTGCGCGTCTCTGTGTAAGTTTAGAAACCCGCGAATCGGGGTAGAGTGTTAGTTTCTTGATTGGGAATACTCATAGGTCTTCGGGCGTAGTTGGTCTTTCTTGGTTCGGGTTCAACCCGGGTTGAACTCGTGTACCAGGTCTGTCCGGCCACCACCAAAACCATTTACAACCAAAAAAAACCATTTTGTGAAAAGAAAACGGTGAAACCGGTGAACCCACCCGCCGGTTAAGCCGAACGTTGAGACCACGCAATAAGGATCAAAAAAATTAAAAAAAAAATTTTTTTTTTTTATTTTTTTTTTTTTTTTTTTTTTCTTTTTTTTTCTTTCTTTATTTATATATATATATATATATAATATAATAAATATAAAAAAATTTAAATTTTACTTTTTTTCTCTTCTTTCTCCTGACTCTTGATGAGAATTATTAAGAGAGAAATCACCTATTTATAAGAAAAAAAATTAAAAAAAAAAAAAAAAAAAAAAAAAAAAATAAAAAAAAATCATCAAATAAATGTATTATGGAATATTGAAATTTTGATATTTTTGAAATTTTCAAATTCTCTCTCTTTTTTTAAAAATTTGAATTAAAAAAATAAAATATAAAATATTATATATTATTTTGAAAAAAAAAAAAATTTTAAATAATTAATATTTATATTATTATATTTATTAAAAAAAAAAAAAATACAAATATTTAATATAATATAATTTTTAATTTTTAATTTTTTATTTTTTATTTATTTTATTTTTATTTATATTAATATATATTTATTTTATTACGCGATTTTTCGATTTAGGTTTGATGACTGCAGGCCACCCCCACCTCGTCCTTTTTCGTTCTTCACTCACCGGTCCGGTTTTTAAAACATTGTTTCTTGGTTAATGTTTGTGTTGGTATGGAACTTTCGAAGTTTAGAAAGTTGTGTGTGTTACATTGCTTCTTTTAGCACCAGGTTATTTCAAATTGTTGTTGTTATGAAAATGTAATTGTCGCATTCTGGAAGTCACTGTAGTTGTGGTGGATGTGATTGAGTGATGGTTGGGATTCACCGGTTGTTTGTTGGGAAGATAAATTGATAGTGATTATTGGTTTTTGAAAACTTTCATGGCATTTCTATTTTAACCAAAACCCTTGGGGTGAGATTTTAAAGCTTATTTTCGGAAAAATAATTACAAAATAAATTGATTTTTACTCGAAGTTTATAACACAAATCCTTCAACAACAAAAAAAACACGAATTCAAGTAAAATTTTGGAGAAAATGTATAAGTAAGAAAAAGATTTTTTTTTCAAGATGACAAGAACAACCCTTATTTTAGCTAGTTTATATGATCATGTCGTTATCCCGTATGAATAACAACTTGCGTGGTAATCATAATGTTATTGGCCGAACGGAATGGTATAATCGTTGTATCCTGTTAATCAATATTGTGAAAATGCTATGTTATGTTGTTACAGTTGTGGCATCACCATGCGGGTGATGGGTGTTGTCGGTTAACAGCAGAGATCCGCCGGTTGTTATGGTGGAGCAGAAATTAAAAAAGAACGAATTTTGGATTTTTTTTCTTGAAAAGAAGAAAATACATTTTTGACTTGTGACCGGTGTGAGTTTGGAACACCTTTGGGAAAATGTTTTGCATGTAAAGAGATGACCTTTACCAATAATTGAGAAAAAGATGAAAACCTTCTTTTGAAATTGCGTTATTAATTATTATTGTGTCCTTATGGTTGTGATGGTGTGACCACTTTAATTGTATTTTTAAATCTTGAGTTTTGTACATTCGGTTATCTGGGTTGTTGGGCATCGTAAGAACTTGTTAAACCGAAGTCTTGTCTTGAGCCGAGTTTTGTTGTAACCTTTTTCTTAAATGAGGCAACCAAGGATCTTGTGGTGAAAATCTAATTCCCACCTAGTTGGAGTGCTAAGCGTGGAGAGTGTTTGGGCTAGTGATAGTGGATACACGGGACGTGCGTGTGGTTGCCGTGGTTGTTTGTTGTTCTCATCTCATAGACCAGTGAGTGGTGTGAATCAAGGGGAAGTTTGTGACCCTTTTCTTGAATTCTTGACTAATTCTGTATTCTTGGCGTTCCTAGAGTCGGGGTAGTATTCCAAATTGGTTGTGGCTGAAAGTTGGTGTCATGTTTCCTTTGGTGGGTTGGGAGGTCTTCCTTGGCACCGTTTGAGGCCTTGTACGGCCGACCTTGTAGGTCACCAGTTTGTTGGGCCGAGGTGGAGGATGCACCGTTGTTGGGCTTGGAAATCGTCAGGGAGACAATCGAGAAAGTTGCTCTCATCCGAAAGAGGTTGGCTACGGCCCAAAGCCGACAAACGAGTTATGCTGATAAGAGGAGATGACCTTTTTCTTTCAAAGTAAGTGATCCCGTGTTCCTTAAGATCTCACTTAGACGAGGTTTGATGAGGTTCGGTAGAGTGGTAAGTTGTCTTCGACATTCCTGGGGCCTTTGGAGATATTGGGGAAGTGGCATACCGGTTAGTTTTACCGCTACAATGTGTTTCACGTGTCTATGCCTAGGAAGTACGAACCCAACGTGTTAGATTGGGTTGATTTTGAGGTAGATGAGGACGCCTCTTACGAGGGGCGACCGGTTCAAATCCTAGATACCCGAGAACAAGTGTTACGGAATAAAACTATACCGTTAGTAAAGGTGTGTGGAGATACCACGGGGTGGAAGAGGCAACTTGGGAATGGGAGGCGGAAGTCCGCTCCAAGTACCCGGATTTATTTAAGCATGCTTAATTGTTTTGTTTTACTTGTAATGTTCCCTAGTGTTTGGGGGGGAAAAGTATTAAATGTTGATTTTATTCCGTTATACAAGTTGTGGATCACGTATTGTTGTGTGTATTGCTAACCTGAGCGTGAGAATGTGAAGGAATGGTACTTTGCAAAATGTTTTATGTCATAGATCTAAATGAAGTTATTGTGGTTTGATAAGATGATAATGATGAGAACGATAAATGTTGGTTGGGTGTTGACATCGTAACTTGGAAATGTTGTTAAAATGAGTATGTTGTTACAATACTCTTGTTTGATGAGTTTATTTAAAATTTGGGGAGTTGTTCAAATTTCCAGGACGAAATTTCCTAAGGTGGGGAGGTTGTGACGATCGGGTCTTTGTTTCCTCTCCCTTTTTCCTTCTTCTTCTTCTTCTTCACTCCGTTCTTTTGCTCTTGTTTAGTTTGAAATGTCGAAGAATTTGTTTCAAATAAAGTTCTTATTCTTGTTTTTGTTCGGTGATTGAATTTCATCTGTTCCGGTGAGGGCGCAGTTGAGTCCGAGATGCCTGGGGGCCGAACCAGAGAATTTTGGTCTGCTGGGCTAGGGCCGCACATGCGGGAGGCCAAGTCACAAGTGCGGGAAGAGGGGTTTTCCAGTGAGTTGCATACTGCTAAATATGCACGCGCGTGAGGAGGTGTGGGGATGAACCGCACGTACGGGAATAGGCTCTGCACGTGTGGAACAGCCCAGATCCGAGGCTCTGTTTTTATTTTCTTTTGGGGCTGTTTGTATATCATTTTCATCACCTCTCTCCCTTCTCTCTATATTTCTACCCCAAAACAAGATTTAAAACTTATGATCCTTTATCATCCATCAAAGATTGGTCCATGGCTTCTTCATCAACATGGTAGAACATCTCTAGAACTACATTGTGTACGATAGAGATTAGATTCCCTCACCACTTGATCCTAGGGTTTCATCTTCTCTCTCTTCATCCAGCTTGAGGTAGGGACATTCTTGAGTTATATATACAAGTTATGCTATTTTGATGATGGTTTTAAGAGTTTCTTCTAGTTCCTTGTTGATTTCAATCTTGTGTTTCAAAAATGTAGAAAGTTTTAAATGTGAGTTGTATCACTACTCTTTTACAATCCTAGAGGGTTTTCTTTTGTGTTATTTATATATTTATGTAAGTTTTTGGTTGATTTTGTAACTCTTCTTGAAACTTTTGAGAATGGGTTTGGTGGCTTAAGGGATTGATGATTTTTGTGAAGCAAACTCTATTTTGTGTTCATTTAGAGATTTTCTTGAAATTTTGGACAACATGAGTTGAGATTGAAATGTATGATGAGGTTTTATAAAAGAGATAAACAATGTTAGGGTTTTTGTGAAAACCTAGAAAATTGGGGCTTTTTTAAAACATAGAAAATACATGGAATAAACTTCTTTTCTTGTGCAAAAATGGGTGAGTGAGTGTAGAATTCTCATCTTGGTAAGAGAAGTGGTAATCTTCTTGATATAAGAAAATGGGGGATTTATTTTTAAGTTATTGTTAGATGCATGAAAAATATTTAATTGTGAGAGGGTAATTGTTGTGCATTATGAATTGTGGCTAAGTGTAAATAACATGTGGTTATCTTGGAAAAGAGCATTGAAGAGGGGTAATGAAATTAATTGATCTTGTTGTAAAGATGTTTGAAGATGGAGGAATGTTATGAGATTTTAATTATTGCTTCGCATTTTCATTTGATTGATTTTTATTAATGCGCATGAAGTATTCTATTATCATTATTGCACATTCTCATCATGTTTATTTTGAGAAAGATTACACTGTAATGAGAACTATTGAAATGTGTATGGGGTAAATACGGTGGTAAATCCGGTTATGGGGTGTAATTGAATTTGATAAGTTGGCCTGAGAGTCCATGGTGAAAGACTAGAAAACCGCACGGATAGATGTCAAGCCTTCCGGTTAATAACGGTAAAAATGACAGTTTGGTAGTACTCACAGAGTCTACTTGCAGACACTAGCCTAGAAATTACCAGTGTCGTATTTACCACCCCTATTGATTAAAACTGGAAGTTTGAAATGTATTGAGGTTACAAGTTTTTATTGGAAAAAGTGAAATCTTCAAAAGGAGCATGAAATGAAATTTCTTTAAAAGAGCATGGCATGGCATTGATATTGTGTTTTTATTGAGAATTGCATAACTGTATATACTTTGATAGAATCCTCTACTGGGTTTTATGCTCACCCCTATAGGACTTTGGTGCAGGTAAAGACAATGTGATCCCGCCAAGTCAAGGGCATGGATAATTGTAAAGAGTACATAGCTCTTATTTTGTTGTGATCTTTCTGTAAGCCAAGGGCTAATGTGTTTGGGTCCGAAAGACCATTTTGTGTAACCGGACTATTACCTTGGAAGATGTAAGCCCATAAGGGCATTTTATTGTTGTGAGATTTAGATGTTTCATATGCTATAGATTCATGTGTTCTTTAATTCGTTTGAATGTATATCACAAGTGGAATTTTTGTATTTAATCCATTTATTATATATGAGATGATGGAAGGATTATTGTCATAGATTAGTCAATGTTCATTAGTATGGTAGTTCATGTTGAATTATTTCGGAGCGTTACATGATATGAATCAAATTTAAAAAAAAAAAACAATGCATTCTTTCATAATTTATTTAATTATTTTTACAACAATGCTAGATACCCACCTTTTACACGGACAAATGCATTTACAATGATATGAAAAGAGTGGTAAGTCCATATCATTAAGTGTATAACTAATAAAAAACTGACACTTGTTAAATCATATTATTGTGAGTTGAATTGTGAAAGATTTATAAAGGTCTCAAACATTTTATTTATTTTTAATAAGTTAAAGTGTTCTTTTATTAATTGGCACAAATTTTTTTTAAAAAAATTATATCCTAAAATAAACCAAAAAGCAAAATTTTTAAAAATTAACTTATTTTGGTAGAAAACAAATTATTTAAAAAATAAAAAATTATCAAATAATATAAGTGCGGGAAATAAAATAAACTATTTTATTATTGTTTCATTTGTAAGTTATAAACTGAAATCTACCAAAAAATAGAGTGCAATACAATTCATTATTCACAACAAAACAAAGAAACAAAAATAAATTTAAATGTTTAAACGTTTTTTTTGGGGTTAATTTGTCTAAAATAAATTACAAATATATGAAAATTACATAAAATTACTTGACTTCCCTATGGCTCCATTTGATTAGAAAAAAAGATGGATAGAAATTGAAAGAAAATAAATAGAAAATGAAATATTTTTTACTTGCAAGAATTTGATTAAGATGGAGAATTTTGTAATAAAAAAATTTAAAATTTAGTTATGTCACACATTCAAATTTTCTTATGTTTTTTTTCCAGGAAATTTAAAATTAATTACAATACCAATATTTGTTGTGCAATAAAATTAATTTTCTTCTACTTTCAAGCTAAAAAACTCATAAAAGTTTAAAAAAGTTTCCCTAACTTTTTACCTATTTCATCATAAAGAGTCTAAAGGTTGTAACTGAACCTTACCCAAAATTTAAAAAATAAATAAAATGTCCTGCTAAATTTGAAACACTTTCCATTTATTCTAAAATTATTTTTCTTTTTATTTTTAAATTTTCAAAACACTTGATAACATTTTCCATGAATAAATTTTGACGTATCATTGAAAGGAAAAAAATAAAAGAAGAATTTCAAAACAGTGAAAAGTAAAAATAAAAAAAAAAATTGTAAAGGATGAAGGTACAAAATCTATATATATAATTTAATGAATAAATTACTTGTATCTCAATTTTGTACACTCCACTTTTTGGATATTTTTCCAAAAATAAATAGAGGTGAAAAATCTGCCAACTGTGAGCTGGCAGTACGAAGAAAAAAGAAAGAGGCAGCCAACAGAGATCTTCTAATTTTGTACATTCACCTTTTTAAAAATAAAAAAATATATAAAAAAAATACTTTTTCTTTGCTTTGAGCATTCTAAAATATCAAAGTGTAATTACAAGATACTTATTTAAAATATAATTTATCTCATATGATTTAAAAAATTATAGATATCTTATTATTATAATTTTTTATTTAATAAAATTAATTAAAAAATTAAAAATTTTAATTATTTTTTATATAATAATAAAATTACGTAAATTATTAATTAAAATATATAACTTAATAAATACTCTCAAAAGGTTTTCATTTAGTTGACCCACCCGTAATAAAAAGGACCAAGTACGTGGGCTGAGATGTGATAAGGCCCAAAGTACATGTCTTTATGGCCCATTCATTGGGGGTTCCGAATTCGGATAAACAAGACCTAGTCGACTCAGTCCGGCGTCTGAAGATGGCCGCCCAGGGCAAGTACTCGTGCGGCACAGCCGCGCAAACCCTAGAATGGATTCACGCCATTATCGACTTCCTCAAGCCTTACAGCTTCTTCTTAGATGCTCATGTCGTCAATTTCTTCAAGGTCTCTCTCTCTCTCTCTCTCTCTCTCTCTCTGTATATGGTATGGTATACATGAATCGTTTGTGTAACATCGACAGGATAGACTGTGGGAAGCTGTAGATAAGGAATGGATTGATTGCTTACGAAGTGAATCCGTGGAAAATCTTCTTCAAATTCCTTCTGGTGCTGTTCAGGTTTCTTCCTGTAATTTGCTTTTTTTTGTTTACAGTTTACTTGTTTGCACACGTTTATATATGTGTGTGTGTGTGTGTGTGTGTGTGTGTGTTGTGTTTCTGTATTCGATTCTGTCACAGTGGAACTATTATAATGTATGTGTGTATATTGCGAAGGTTTTACTGTGTGTTATGTTGAATATGTAATTTGCCTGCCGACAATGGAACTACACACATGCTCGTTGTTATGATGATGAAGTTGCAATCTGAAATTAGAACAGACACAGACACACCACTTGGCCACTTATAAGTAACAGGACACCTGTTAGATAACGGTTGGATCAAGAAGATGAGGTGATTTTGGGTGGTTAATCAGTTAGTTCATGTGGCAAAATGTTCTTTTATTATCTGTATGCATTATTGAAAATATTGTAATTACAGATAGTTTTTTCTCGGGGTTGGTTTGGGAACTGGCTTTTTGGCTAAAATATGAGGTGAAAAAAATTGAAGTGTTTGGGAATGATTTTTTGATTTTTTACGAAAAAATGTGCAAAAGTAGAGGGAATGTGAGTATTTTTTTGACTTTTTTGTTTTTTTTTTTTTTTTTGGCCTTTTTAGTGGTTTTTTTTTTGGCTATAATAGCCTATTGCCAAACACACCCTCAATTTTGTGAGAGAAATTGCTTGAGTTGTTATTCTTTAGCCAGGGGTGTAAAACAAAGGACTCATGGAACAATTCTTAAAGCATCATTTTGAGTATTTCTTGGATGTTCTCTCTCTAAAGATGTTTCTAAGAACTCCTACTCAATGCATGCAATCGAATCTAAATGAACACATTTAATCAACAAAGTAGGCCACTTGGATAATCCACGCTTTATTGGCCAGCCAGCACGATCTGTTTGGTCCTAGGAAAACAAAAGAGGGATCTTCAACATTTTATGAACAATTTCTTCTTCAAATGTATCTGTCAGAGGTTGAACCTCCTAAGTCGTAAGTATTATTTTTATGTCATTTTGTTATTTCAATGGATAAACACTATTCTACAAAACCAGTCATGCCTTTCTAGCTCTCTGAGAAGAGGGGAATCAAAGTCCATCAACTTGCTACTTTACGCCTATGCTCTAATGGAATATCCATGTCACTCTGTCGTTCATTGTGGGCTAGCATAGTTGACTATGGTACGAATCTGGGAAGGTTTGCTCTGTAATTTGTTCAAAAGAGAGTGGGGCTTGTCATCCAACCTGCTTCTCCATTTGCACTTCTTCTACTGGAATGAATTGATTTGCTTCACACTTACCAGTCTCAAACGATTGCGTGTCTGCTTATTTGCACTCTTTGTTGTGCTCTTAGCTTTTTTGAGTTGACTTAATATGGAACTAGCCAACAACAGTAGTGTCATTCTTTTCTTTTTCTTCTTTTACCCTTTATCCGCACTCTGACTGACCAAAGACAAATCTTATGGGTACTCTGTCCATTTGTTCCAAGTCCTGATTTTCTTTCAGATTACTGTCTTTTGGATGTTCTCGAAGAAAAGGTAATATTTCTGGGCGAAACCACCTGCCCCCTATAGAAAAAGATGCATGGAAATGTACAAGTAAGACAAGCTGGGAGTATGTGGATGTTCTTCAAGAAAAGGTAATATTTCTGGTCGAAACTGCCTGCCGCCTCTGGAAAAACATGCATGGAAATGCGCAAAGAAGGGGAGTTGGAGTTAGCGGACGTTCTGTATACTATGATCCACCTTTTTCATTTCTTTCATTTTATTGGCACTAGTGATGTCTCTCCTGAACTCTTCGTGCTGATTGTTTGTCATGATCTTGGGATGACTCTCTCTCTCTCTCTCTCCTTTTTACTCAGTATAACTATTAGCTTTGTGCTGACCTAATTTTTGCTTCTGTTGTTTGCTAGGATTACTGGCCATCTTCGCTCAAGAATTTTGTCCTTACCTCAAGATCTCTTGCACTTCCTCGTGAGCAGGCAGATCTGCAGAAGGTACTTCTACATTTATTTTATTATTCATGTTAGCTATTGCTAGTGTATTTGAATAAACCTTTCCTGTTGTACATTTTGAACCATCTATTGTGGATACATTGTCTTAGGTTTGTTTCATGCCCTTGTGTTACGAAAAACACCAGGTTGTCTGTGAGCAATCCAGATGACTTTGTTATCGGGCCTGTTTTCAAAACCAATTTACCTATTTTTTAAATCCATTTTTAAATAACCAAGTGGGTGGATTTTACGGTTTCTTGCAGGTGTTACCAGATCTGCACTTGAGTTCACTTGATAACGTTCTTACCCAAGGCATGAATCAGAAGAAAAAACACGAAGTATGTTATTTGTTTCTTTGGTTTTTTTAGTTACATTGTTCCTTCTTTCCATTTTGGCAATGCACATGCCAGCTGAAAGTTGGAATTTTTTTTATGCAATTGCTGTCATGAAGATCCAATTAATTCAACTCAGGTTGTTATCTGTTGATTGTGAATAATACACAATCTGATTGAGTAATTGCAACCATTCACTCGGCAAGTTACTTTCAAATGTTGAAAAAGATTGGTCGATAACCCATCAGAAAGTCTTTAAAATGGATATTCTGGTAATCTGTTGGTTGAGTTGTAATATACGCACTGTTTGTTGTGATGGAACTATGGAGGCTGTCTTGAAACTTGTCCTTGAGATAGAAGCACAATTTCAGGTGTCAGAGATCTCCTAAAACTACTTATCAAAAAATTAAAAAAAGATCTTCTCCTGAAACTAGCTAAAAGGGTGTGATACAATTTCCCCAAGCTTTAAGGTAGTATTATCAACATAAATGGTTCCTTGAAGGATTTCCCCCCCTCCCCCTGCCTGTATAATTATAGGAATTGTTCTTCCTTAAATATATGTGGAAACTTAGGAAGTCATATGAAAAAATGTTGAATCCAAGACAAAAAAGGAAAGAAAAAAAGAAAAAAAGAAAAAAAGAAAAAAAGAAAAGAAGATTTGATGAATTATGCTTGTCTTCAGATTAAAAAATATTTATTTGAGCCCCTTAAGTTCTCATTAATTTGGTTTTTGGCTAGTATGAGGGTTCTAGAGGGCTAATTTGTTGAGTTAAATTCTGTGGGAGCAGGTCAAAGCTTTAGCTGCCATTGTCAGTTCGATTGCAAGGAGTGTTGGAGCTAGTACAGTAGTTGATGTTGGTGCTGGTCAGGTGCATTTTTATCTGTTCCTTATGCTTTGCTGTTAGTGAGCTCATTTCTTTGAATTGATTCAAATTCATACATTTTAGAATCTTTTTGATGCAGGACAACGTATAGTTTTTGTATTATGGGGCTGTAAGATCTGAAAAAAAGGATAAGTTTATGATTTGCAGAGAATAAGATCTGAAAAGTGGTGTTTCTGATGATTGATGTGCAGCAAACATATTTGAATCAGCAGGACTTGAGCAAATAAGAAGATAAGAGAGGAAGAAAAGTATAATCAAGAAATGAGTTTCACACTCATTCTTTGACTAAAAAAGAAGAAAAGAAATAAACTTTCATTCATCTCTAAACATTTGTTGCATTGCAGCAAGGGCCCCTTTATGTAGTCGATACTAGAAAACCTGAAGACACGAGACTTTGTAAAAGTTGCTCATTCAATATGGAAAACCATATGAGACTGAAACTTAGCAAAATAGATATCTTTTAAATAAAGAATAAGTTGGATTGTATCCCAATAAAGGACTTGTATCCAACTTGTAATAAAACTCATGAAATAGGAAACTAAAGAACATAAATTCCTTCTTAAATTTTTTTTTCTCCACAACAATATAACTTTCTGAAACTCCTACAATGACTTCGACAAATCGTAAACACTAGATGTTGGGCACATGCGATGCCTGTACAATGACTTCTGACTTCTTTTGATCTGCTTTCCTCTCAGTGCTCTGCTTCACATTGACAAGTTGAAAAAAAGAAACAAAGAAGTTTAGGAATGAAGCAGAAACATTGATGTCTTCAGCAGTGGAGTCAATATGGGAAGATTTCCTGTGAGGGAGAAAGCCTCTTGAAAAAAAATCTTCAGCCCAGTCAATAAAGAACATGCTTCATAGCTTGTGGGCCTGTGGCTAAGGATATCTATTAATTGGAAAAACCCAAAACAAATGTTCTTTATGTTGCATTCATCTGAAAATTTATTTTTTTCATCACTTTAACACCTACATCCAATTCATTTGTTCTTGTAGGGTTATCTGGCTCAAGTACTATCCTTCCAGTGTCAGCTTTCTGTAATTGCAATAGATTCTTGTTCTCATCATGGAAGGATTACAGATGCTCGTGCTGAGAGAATCAAAAAACACTATGCTGCTAAGATCTGTAAATCTCGGTATGGTAGGAATCAACTAAAGTATAAGCAGTTGCAGTAGTTATTTTTTTTGTTTTTGGGAAGGCAATCTAAGGTGTACCTTAATAGGTACTGTTTTCATGATGACTGGCAGCACAATTCTACATGTCTCTCATGCTAACCATATGCCAATATATATGTATATATATTTTTTTTTACCTCAACTAAGATCATTTTTCAAGCTGTTCTATTGTAGAATCACATGATGGACAGGTCACATAGATGATTTGTGCATCCAGGTGCTCTATGCTGAAATGTCAATTTTATCTCATGTCTCATGTAACATAATGCTTGAATTGGCTGGCTTTCCTTGTAATTCCGTTTGATCATTAAAAAATTGTAGATAAGTTGGGATCCACCGTCCACTTGGGTTGAAACCTGTCTAGGTTAGATTCATGACATGCTCTAGTCTTGCTGTGCTGGGTGGAATTTGCAATTGTTGTTGTGCTGTAAAGCATGTTGTTTACTGTCTTTTTGGTTGGTGTTTTAGATTTCCAGTATATATATTGAGATATTTTTTGTATGCGTTGCGCCGTTTGACTATATTTATTATTTTGCTAGATTGGAAGATAAAAACTTGAGCATGCTTAAGACAGTTACATGCCGTATACTGTCCACTGACATGTTGAAAGCATTGAATTACTCCTTACAGTCAAAAGATGATGTTGAGCATTCAAATGTGATTGGACAAGTTGCAGGTGAATTCTCCCATGGACTTTCTGAGAGAAATGGTCTTTCATCATCATCATCATCTTCTCCTCCTCCTTCTGAAGGCAGCAAATCTCCATTGCTTCTTGCTGGACTTCATGCTTGTGGAGACCTCTCAGTAACAATGCTGAGGTGAGCACTAAAATACACCAGCATTTTTTTGCCTCTTTTGAAGAGTTATATTTGTTTCTCATCTTACTCTTAGAATACTTTATATTAGAGTACTTTATATTGTTCATAATTGGTTTCATCTATGTATTTTTTGTCTTTGTTTTTGTTTTTTTAGGCTCATTAGAATTTTATTACCAAAAAAGATAGAGAGATGCAATGAGGTTCATGACACAACTCTAAGGGTCCCTCAGAAACAAGCCTCGAAGGCAACACAACTCTGTTGTGAGATGCAACATGAATATATGACATAGCTAACAAAGAAAGTATAACCCTTGTATCCGTGACCAGAACACTCCCTCTCTCTCATAGCCCAAGAGGCTAGGCATACAGAGGTCAGAAACTACACAAGAAACGAATAGAATCATTAACCCACACATTTTCCTTAGAGTGTGAACTCCTTGCAAGCTTTAGATTTTGAATTTTTTCTTGAATTTTTGTTCTCATCTCTAGGAGTGACATTCATCATCCTTTTAGTTTCATCGTTGGCATTATGTTTTATCCATAGTTTTTTAGTAGTTATGCTTGAACCCGGGTTATGCCACAGTTCTCCAATCTCATGGTCTTGCTCTTGTTTTGTCATGGCATGCAATTTCTGTTTGTGCTTTAATATTTATTCTTGCAATTTGTAGTTCATATTTGTAAGTACCTAACGGAAAGGTTTATTTATTTTCTGAGGACTTTTTTGGAGTGCAATGAAGTTAAAGCAGTGGTCAGCATTGGTTGTTGTTACAACTTGCTGTCTGAGGGAGGAGCTGAAAATGTTGATTCTCATTGTGGTTTTCCCATGAGTAAAGGTATTAAACAAGCTGGTTTGTTACTTGGCAAAAGTTCCCGTGATCTTGCCTGTCAGGTATGTGCAAACCATGCATGCTTTCCTGATTAATTTGTTTTTTTCTGGGAATTAATTGGCTTGATGTCGGTCTATTGTTGAGGGAAGATAAAAGCTCTTATCTCCTTCTTTGGATCCAAGTCCTGGTTCATTATATATGGGGAACTATTTATTTTTGAGGAAACTCATTTATCAGTCTTTACAGTATACAAGTGTACATTGTTTTCTTTTTCAGAGTGCAGAAAGATGGAAAGGTTTGGGAAGAGATGCCGGCCTTCATAATTTTGAGTTGCATGCTTTCCGTGCTGCCTTTCAGATGGTATTTGCTGCGACACTTATTGTTTTCCTGTTACATTAGTTTATTGATTTATATTTCTCAAACTTTCCTTGTTTTCTACTTATTTTATTAACATCCACTAATCAGTTATTCAGTATTTTGAAGGTTCTTTATCGATATTATCCAGAAATTTTGATAAATAGTCCTGCAATAGGGCGTCAAGGAAAAGCTTTGCGTCGCCAACAGAATCGAAGGATTCTAGAATCTTTTTTACAAAATGAAAGCACAGACTCTCCTAATTCCTTATCTCGGAATAACTGCAAGAAGAAAGGAAATTGTCTTACCATGAAGTCTGTTAAGGCAGGAACAGACAATAACAACGGTAATCCCGTTTGCGTGTTTATTTAATCATTCAAAAGTTCTATATTAGGATATTTAGGTGTAACAGGCACACACCCATGCTTACATAAGCCTTCACCTGCATCTTATAAAAAATAGTATTAGACCTTGTATGAGGACCATTAACTGCAGGGTAAAATGAGCAGTGTTCTTTCGAAGTGGACCAGTTTCAGTTTTAATGTGTCCCAGCTTAAAATGGTTTTGTTTTGTTTCAGTTAGCTCTTTGATGCAATGTATGACTTTCCTGTTGGCTGATTACAGGGACGCATTTAAATAGATAATTGTGATTCTACTCTTAAATCTTGTGGCGGTGCTGATTCTTTGGGCTCATCCTGTGGCAGTGATGGCTCGTTTTATGGTTTTTTACCTAATCATACTGCTAAATGTGAAGAGGCTAAACCTGCTGATAAATATTCACTTTTTGAGAGATTCTGCGAGTCTGGACTGCATCGACTTGGTCTCCATTATTCAAAAGAAATTGATTTTTCTGGATTATGGAAGGAAGCTGAACCTTTTGCTGTAAGTTGCTCTCATATCTTTTGTCATTACCCCCCTCATGCTCTATACAGAAAAATAGCTGTACCTCTTATATTACTGAGATTTTTTTTTTTATCCATGAATTAGTCAGACTAGATACCAGTACTGGTTCCCATGTTAAAGAAATGGTCCACAGTAGTCAAATTTACGAGATCTAATGTCATTGATTGATCCAAGAAAATGATTATTACCATCCAATACTTCTTAAACTTTTATGTTATTTGAAAGCATGACATCTCTAGGGACAAGAAGTAGAAGAATTCATTTTATTATTGGCAGCCCGTCAATTGAATTTTGGCATCTTTAAGATAGTTGAGTGGGTAAAAGCGGCTTCATTGAGATAAATGTATTAGCACATACAAGAGGGGTGCTACTGCGTGTCACAATAGGAGATCAGCTATCACAATACTGATGAGTAGAAAATTTGAAATATGCTAAGAATTTGAATTAAAAGTATGCACTGCACACTTGAAACTCTAAGAAGTTGGCAAGTGAAGTGATGAGGGGGAATGAGGTAACAAACATCCAATAAAGATTGTGATGATGTAGTTATTGATGAATCTCAATGAGATTACCTTTCTCATGGAATAAGATGATTCTTGCAATTTATTTTGCATTCTGGCTGTCACCATTGTAATTCCTAGCAAACTAGAATGTGTTGAAGTGAAAAAAAATCTCTACAAAAGTGTCCATTTTAGGCAGTTGGCTGGTTGGCATGTACTTTATGTGATTTTGTCTGCGTGTGTTGGGTCTCTAGATTTTACTAGAGATGATCAGTCTGGTTCATTTTTATTTTAAATGGGAGCGACAATTCAATAATTTCACTCGAGTTCTACTTTTTTTCTCTTCCAAATACTAATAAACATAACAATTTGATGCAGGAACTCATAGGGCTTTATTGGTCTCTTCGGGCTGCATTGGGGCCTGTTTTGGAAACAATTCTTCTGCTTGATAGATTGCTGTTCCTCCAGGAACAAGACAATCCTCTGGAAGCAGTCATGTTACCGATATTTGATCCTACATTATCACCAAGGAATGTAGCTTTAATTGCTAAAAAAGTTTTGACACAATCTTTATTTGTGAAAAATTACTGAAATCTTCATCTGAAACTCGAATAGGAGCTAAACATTACCACAGGATTTGATTTAAAAATTCTGCAACTTGAAGGTGACACTGGTTCAGCAATGTACTTCTTAGTTTTCCATGTTATATGGTTCACATGTGATTTAATTTTCTTAAATGTGCAAGGTAAACTCAATAGTTCTTACTGGTGCTATTCCATACATACTGAAATGGCTTCTGATGGCTGTTATGCATTGTTACAAGAGTCATTCATACGATGCTATGAATAAATGCTGATCCTTACGTTTCATTTGCTTTTAAGAATAGAAGGAAAAAAATCCTTCGCCAGTTTACCAGAACAATGAATGGTTTAGTTTTGAAGCTACCCAAGTGTTCAATGAATAGATTTCTTGAAAATAGAACTTAAAACATTAGGCGAGGTTTAGTTTGTTTGGACTCTTCTTTTGTTTACTCTTTTGTTAGTGTTGGTGAAGGCAAGACTAATCAAGTGCACAGATTACAATTACTGGAACTATTTCATGCTGAGTTAAGGTGGCAATTTTTTTATTGCATCCGAACATGGCTCAGATGGGTAACAGTAAGTCTTTTTGTAATATTTCTTTTGGGCCTGGCTCAATCAAGCTTGCATATTAGTGATGCTTTATTTTTCCGATATACCGATTTAAATAATTTCTTGATGTTATGAGAATATTTTGGATCATCTTCATACACCTAGGTGTCCTTGTTGTAGATCTAAATGAGCAATTATTGATCAATTCACATTTGCTTGTGATTACTTCAATTTCCCCCCCTACTTTCCCAGCTTGTGCAACATGCATGTTGGTAATACCGTCTTCTATTGATTAATAGTCTACTAACGGTTCTTACATGCAATTTTAAGTTCTTTGGATCTATTTGCTATCAGCGTGGGAATGACAATTTCCCTTGGAAGAGTTGGACCACGAATACATTCGAAATCACATGCCATGTGTGCTTGGAAGATATCCATTTTGCGTAGTTTTGGACTTACTGGTTCAAAGAATTCCACTGTTGTTTCCATTTATGTTGTTCAACAATCGTTATGTTTTTTATTCCATTGGAGAATATTGATCGTATGGTTCCATGATTTATTTGCCTTAAAAATATAGTATTGTTAATTCATGATGTCATCTACACCTCACCGATTTTCCTAAATGCTGGTGTCCTCGTTAGCTTAGTGATCATTTGCTTACATTTTGTAATTGCAAAAAGTAAGGTGTTGATATTAGGCCATAGTTACTATTACTGGTGCTGTATGGTTTGGAAGGATTGGAGTTCGGCGCTGGTGATGGCTACATTGGGAAGCAAAGACTATAAAAACTAGTATAGCAATGCTTTTCTTGATGACTTCATTTATTTATTTCCATGTCTTTTAGTTGTTTGGGTGAATTTTTGGGACAATCTAGGAACTAGCTCAACTGTTTCCTTGGAGAACATGCAACTGTGACGTCATAATATTATCATTTCTTTTGTAGTATCTTTCCTTACTAGTAGAATGATGGTTTAGTATGTTATTTATTGAGTAGGTCTTGCATCAATTTATGATCCCTGTTCTCTATGTGATTTTGCATGTTGACAATGGTCTACATATTCTATAACTTTTCAGTATTGGTGGTTCTTTATCTATTTATTGTCTTTTGGGTACATGATAATTCATAAGAGCATTATTGTAGGATCACTGCTGTTGATTTTTGCATTTGTTGAAATAATATATATATAGATTTTAATTTGCAGCCTTAAAAGCCTATAAGAAGGTGTACCCACTGTACACTCCCTTTTTTCAATGTCTCTGCCCTACCAGAGTCTTCTCAAGTGTCGTTGTCAGCATGCTGGAATGAAAAAGACAGTTTTGTTTGTATTGTTTTTGTTACCTAACAATCTTGACCCATTCTCAAATTCTTCTTTACTTCCACGGACTAAAAAAAACGAAAAAAAAAAAAAAAAAAAAAATCAACTTGGTACTTCTTTATAATAGTTTAAGGAAATAGTGTTTGACATGGTAAAGTTTTCTTTTTTATTTTTCTTTTTGATAGTTTGTATGGTAAAAGATTCTTTGAAGAAATCTATGGCGGCAGTGAGCTTAGAACAGTTAAAAGAGTTGGGAGGAGAGATGAAAGCCCTGTAATTGTACTGTCACGTGAAGTTCACATGGCTTTGTTCCAGTGGTTTGAGAGCGTACACGTGTTTGGAGTTGAATGATGATTTGTCATTTTGGACAGGTGGTAAGTTAAGGTATTTCGAGTGGGGACTGATCTGAATTTTCTGATAACGTTGTTGGTTTGGAGCATGATAACTAGAAGCATTGCCATCACTGAAAAGTAAATTGCTACAATCCACCTCAGAAACTGAGGTGCGTGTTCTTTCTTTCTTTCTCTAGAGTTTGTCAAAAGTTTTACTATTGGTATGAGTTAACATTTAGAAAGTTATTCTCAGTGCTTTCTTTTTCATTGTTTGTGTTGAATGATAGAGACCTTATTCTTATCAAAATTTACGTGTGGTCTTTGTATTTTTGACTAGTGCGCTTGTGGGAATCCTTCTGTGGATTACCCTAAGTGGAAAACAGAAAAAAAAAAAAAATCCAATCATGACTTGAAATTGATCCTTCATTGTCAGTAACTTTATTTGATTGGCAACACATTCGTTGCTAGATGTCCAAAAACCATCGCCTAGGCTTTTTGCAATGAGACTTTGTCACCAATTATGTCATTGGGAAGATTAAACAATGCGCGGCAAACAATTTATGTTTTGCTATTTGAGTATGTTAGAAGCAATTAGTTTTGTTATAGAATTTTGAATATATTTTTCTAATCTGATGTGGATAATAAATATTATTGCGTGAACTATTTGATCGCTTCCATGGCAAGACAAACAAAAAAATTGGAAGCCATGGCTTCCAACAAAATGTCCTCTTGTACATATCTTTGTCTTGAACATATGCTTTGCAATTTTTGCATTTTTTTAGTCTAGAAATCAACTTGCTGTAAACAAATTGAACTCAATAGGAGGTCTCAAACCATTAAATTTTGTTAGATGGGTTTAGCAATATTGGGACAATATTTAAGCCTTTATTTTCGCTTTAGTGGTGTATAGAAAATTAAGAGGTTTGTTTTAGATTAGTCGATAATCTAATGAAATACGAGTCAAGTTCAAGTAGTTTTTCCTTGGGGTACGCTTTTGTTTGTTCTCCATATCTCATAGTTTAGCTTTATCAGTCCTCTCTCGCTCTCACTAGTCACTCCCTAATTATCTCTAGGAATCAATCATTGCAAGCCTTGTAGAGCTAGACTAACTTGATGTGTAAAAGAAGAGAACAAAAATGAAATGACTAATAATTTCTGTTGTTTTCAATACCTTGTCCTGAGTTCATTCTGGCCTATGTAACTCAATTATTTATGTGCTTATTAAACAATAGTCCTAAACATTGGGCATACTCTTCTCATATCATATGAGGTGATGAGTGTGCTGCTGAAAGCTGAAGTAGTTTAAAAATTGTAGAAGTTATAAAACTTGAAATTGACAGTTAGTTTGGACACTAAAAGATCAAAGCTACAACAAAGTTTCTAAAGGATTCTAAGCATTACATTTTGTATAGGTAAAATTTAAAAATTGTTTAGCAGTTAGTCACAGGAAGTTTTAGCAGTTAAAAATTACTGAATTTTTAGCAGTTTGTATAGAAGTTTTGGAAGTTTTAGCAGTTAGTTACTGAATTTTTTTGCAGTTAATTTTATGGGCATAGAATAGATAGTTACTTGTATAAAGGAGTAAAAACTAGAGATGTTAACATCTAGATTGTGTCACTCATACGCTCACACATTTTATTTTGTTTTTATTTTTTCAATGCCAAATTGATAGATGATGGCAATGTTTACACATTATCCTAATTTACTCACAGATTATGAACAATCTCAGTGTGAGATAAGGCCCACACCAGCCTAGCCTGATGTCAAACGTTCTTGTACACACTGCTCATTTTGTGGGTCGTAATTAATTTTTTAAATTATGCTAACTTCCTTTGACTTTTAGAAAATATATATTGAGCTGCATAATTTTGATGTAATTATATTACTCTCTTCAAATTTATTTCGCATGACATTTAATTCTTTTTTATTAGTAATTTGTTAGTTATATGAATTGAAAAATAATGTTTTTGTTTATTTTATATTGAAATATATTATTTAATCTTGTTTGTTCTTGTGCATTGACTCTATCTGAATCAGTTCGGATTCTTTTAGTTTTACTGAATAAGAGGTTAGAGTAATTGTGGAGATTTTTATATTTATTTTTAAACTTCAGGATGTTCAGTGTAATTTAACTTTTTTTTATATTTAATTTTTTTTTTTTTTTTTTTTTTTTTTGTGAACATACCCACATTGTGGAATGGTAGGTAAGAGTCTGAGTCTCCCATTGAGTCACGAGTTGTGCGGGTTGAGAACTAGAGAGAGATAGTAATCTTTATATTTTTAAATTGGTGAAGTCGTATTAAGGGATCTGCTGTGCAATACTGCCAAGACGGCCAAGGCCAAAAACGGCACTCTCAAGAGAAAAGAGGAGGTACGTAATGACACTGTGAAAGTGGATCCAATAATAATCACTCTTTCTATTTCTAAATTTATGTTATATTTGAGTGGATATTTTAGTAATGATGTTAATTTTTCCAGTGCCGACAATCTTCTCATATTTTTTCCCTCCAATTAGGGGGTCGTTTGAAAAGTATTTTTTTTAGTAATTAATAAAAGATTATGTTTGGCATGGGCTACTTTGGTTATTTTAGTTACAAAATGATAAAATAAGCTAAAAATTCAGTAAGGTCTCGCTTGACAACAACATTTTTTAGCGTAGAAGTTAAAAAATTAACAATCTATATCAAAAAGTCCAAGATTTCTTTTTCTTTATAACTTTTTGTATATTTTTTCGTAAAAAATTTAAAAGTCATTCCAAATATATTATTTTTTTTATATCATATTTTAATTAAAAAGACATTAAAAACATTTGTTCCCAAATGATACATAAGATAAATGTCATATTCAAATCATAATTATTTTTTTTTTCCATCATATAAGTTAAAAAAGTAAAAAGTGTATCATAAACGAGACTTTTTAGTCTCATGTTAAAGAGAAATGATTTTTCTCCCGAAATCCTCTCTCCCTTGAACAGCCCGAAAGAGAGAAAGATAAGAGGGAATAGAGAGAGAGAGACAGGGCCCCTCCTTCGCCTCCGCCGCCGCCGCCGATCGATGGCAGATCGACCGGCTGATCGTTGCAGCAGCAACTCGTTGCAGTCCCGCCTCCGCCTTCAGCCCAATTTTGTTGGCTCTCTCCTCTCCAGTTCTTCTTCTTCTCCTCCTCCTTCTTCTTCTGATTTTCTTCTTCTGAAAAAAAAAAAGAGAGCGTCGTTTTTTGGATTCGAGGGGCTCAAATTCGAGCTACCAATCACTATTCCATGTTAAAATAGTCAAAAATCAACTCACATCCCAAATGAATGCTTAATATATTTGGAAATGATTTTATGACTTTTTTTTATTAAAAGATGTATAAAATGTAAAGTAAATGAGAACAAATTTTTAATAATTTTTTTTAAAAAAAAAATTAGTCATTTTTTTATTAAATTATTAACTACCCAAACCAACAAGTGTGTGTTTAGATTTGAATTTTTTTTTTTTTTTTTTTTTAATTTAAAAGGTTAGTATATTTGAGAAGTATGTGACGCTTGATTTTGATTTTTTTAGTTGATGATAAATAAACTTCTTTTCCTTGGCACATTGGAAACACTTTGCCCCTCTTGTTGTCCTGGCCTTTCTTTAAGTTTTAGAATTTAGCCAAGTGTTTTCTGAATGGAGAAGTTTTATAATAAGTACTTTGAAAAAGGAATGTACCATATATTTCAGTTAAGATTTTTATGATATTTGGTTATGATTCATTATAATGTTTGTTATGATTTGATAATGATTTATTGTAGTTTTTGTTATGACTTAATTTTAAATTATTGTGATTGTAATTTTGATTTATAGCGGAAAAACTTTTTGGTTATGACTTATTATGGTGTTGATTATGACTTGATTATAACCTGTCATAGTATTGGTGGTGACATAGTTATGATTTTTTTTGTGATTGTTGTTTAGTTATGATCGAAGTGGTCTTTGGTTATGTTTCAATTGATGTTTGATTTCTTGTTATGATTGAAAGTGGTATAATATCATAAAATGTCATGACTTACATATAGTACACTTCTTTTTTTGTGTGTCATAACGATTTATTGTAGTTTTTGTTATGACTTAATTTTAAATTGTTGTGATTGTAATTTTGATTTATAGCAGAAGAATTTTTTGGTTATGACTTATTATGGTGTTGATTATGACTTAATTATAACCTGTCATAGTATTGGTGGTGACATTTATGATTTTTTTTTGTGTTTGTTATTTAATTATGATGGAGGAGGTCTTTGATTATGTTTCAATTGATGTTTGATTTCTTATTATGATTGAAAGTGGTATAATGTCATAACTTACATACAGTACAATTTTTTTTTTTTAGTGTGTACAGTAAAATCTTTTATTTGAATATAAAGTTTTGTTTGGCAAGCTCTAACTAGGCATCTTTTTAATCAATAGTAAAAACTTAAAAATTTAAAATTTTTAGTGATTTTTTTATTAAATTATTAACTACCCAAATGAACGAGTGTGTGTTTAGATTTGGCTTTTTTTTTTCTTTTTTTTTTTTTTAAATTTTAATAAATTAATATATTTGAGAAATTAAAAAAATTGCTTAATATGACTTGATTTTGAATTTTTTAGTTGATGGCAAATAAACTTCTTGACTTTTCTTTGGCACATAGCAGATACTTTGTCCTTCTTGTTGTCCTGATCTTTCTTCAAGTTTTAGAATTTCGCCAAGTGTTTTTGAATGGAGAAGTTTTATACACACTTTGAAAAAGGAATGTACCATATCTTTCAGTTAAGATTTTTTTTATGATATTTATGATTTATTAATGTTTGTTATGATTTGATTATGATTTATTGTAATTTTTGTTATCACTTAGTTTTAATTGATTGTGATTATTATTGTGGTTTATAATGAAAGAATTTTTTAATTAAGACTTGTGGTGTTGGTTATGATTTGATTATGACTTCTTATAATATTAGTTGTGACATAGTCATAGTTATGATTTTTTGTGGTTGTTATTTAGTTATGATGGAAGAGTTGTTCGGTTATCTCGCAATTAATGTTTGCTCTCTTATTATGATTGACAATGGTATAATATCATAAAATATCATAATTTACATGTAATATAAGTAATGTTAGAGACATTAAAAATTTCATCAAAATTTTTGTTAAATATCTCACATAAATATGAGATCCATACAATATAAATCTCACATCTATACGAGACATTTGATAAAATTTTTAACCTCCCTAATATTTTTGCATGTTGCACACATCCTTCTTGAGTGTGTGCGGTAGAATCTTCTTTTTGAATATAAGGGCTAGTTTAGCATGTACTAAATAAGCCAAAAAGTCACTATCTTATTTAAGTCACATCATCTTATTTAAATCACATCACCTCTCTAACACATCACATCAAACCCAACCCAAATCCACCAATAAGTCAAAAAGTGCACTTTTTTAGGACATCCCAAACCAACCCTAAAGTTCTGTTTGACAGTAGGCATCTTTTTAATCAATAGTAAAATCATAAAAAGCATATTCATTTTTCATAAAAAAGTATTTTTTATTTATTTATTTTAAATAGTGTCATTTCATTTAGGAACAAATTATTTTAATAAATTTTTAATTTTTTAGATAAATATAAAGCAAAAAAAATTAGTATATTTAGAATGATTTTTTAATTTTTTACAACAAAAAAATGCAAAAAAAAATAAAGAAAATGAGATCTTTGATCTTTTTATATAATTTGTTGACTTTTTAATTTTTTAAATTTTTTTTTGGTATAGTCCTCCATACTGTGTCTTTTTAATTACGTTAACAAGGATTTCATAATACTATTATGATAATATGGTAAATTTTCACCTACGAGTAAAAGTTGTAGTTCTTTACAAATTTTTTTCATAACAAAAAATTTCTAAGTGATTTTCAAGACAGTTCTAAAAGAAGAGGAAACGTTAAAAAAAAAAAAAAATAATTGTCAACATCCCCACTCGAGCTTAAATGGGTGATTTCGGGTGCACGGATGTGGCCTTCAAATTTCTCAAAAAATCTGGTTTTGGCAAAGATGGTGGATAAACAGGATTCCGAACCTGAGCCGATCGAATGAATCGAAACTTTTAATTAAAATATTAACGTATCGACGTAATATTTATTTATTAAAGTACTCCGAGAGTACTATTTGGAATTGACTTTTTTGTGTTTTTTTTTTTTTTTTTTTTTTTTTTTTCTTTTTAGTGAATTTAAAAAAAATAAAAGAACTTTAGGTTCCGTTTGGCACGATCATTGGGACTAATTTAGCTCACTAAAAGATAAAGGTTAAAAAATAATTAGATAAAATATCACATTTAAATTATAATTATTTTATTTTATTTTCACAAAATTACAAAAAAAGTCAAGTTCATCCTAGACGAAAATTTTTAAATAGATTAAAATATTTAAAAAGTCAAGCTAAAAAGTTCTTCCAGGCTTAGACTTATATATTCTATTTGATTAGATGAATTAGAAAAGTAAAAAATAAAACATTTAAGAAAAATCCATCAAAGACAAAAAAAGTAAGATGTTGGTCTTTCAAAAATGCTATTCAATTTTAATTTTTTTTAATCTTAAGATCTTCTTGAGAAGTGACTATTTTAATTAATTTTAAGTATTTTATGAAAAAACATAAAAATAAAAAATAAAAAATAGTTGACTTTTGAATATTAATTTTGTTTGAGTTCTTTTAAGTGATTTTCAAAACAGTTCTAAAAGAAGAGGAAACGTAAAAAATTTAACACAAATTAAAAAAAAAAATCCACTTTTTTAACTAATCTTCTAACTTCTCGAGGAGGGTGCTTAATATTAGGCTGCCTTTGGTGTCAGCTCCAACTTTAAGGAGAGAGGGAAAGAGAGAGACAACACAAACAAATAAATTCCAAAGGGAGGTGGAAAGAAGCAAAGACTAGTGACCCTCTCTCTCTCTCTCTCTCTCTCTCTCACAATCACTGTGCACGTCATTCAGTTGGCATTTATTGTGTCTCCACGTCATCCCCACACGTGTGAAATATCCAATTCCCTCTCTCTCTCTCTCGCATAGTTTCAAACCCACCACCATCCTCTTCTCTTACACGGAATTACTGGTTGACTTAATTCCCTCTCCTTCTATGTTTTTTAAAATATTTTTTAAAGCATTACCCACTCTCCCATTTGTTTATAAATATGTACTTGTATATGTCACACACCAATTTGGTTTTCTTGGTTCATTCTCTCCTTGCTCCACCACATTTGCAACTCTCTCTCTTTCTTTCTCTAAAATGAGCAATCTGAGCACAGTTGAGTCCAAGCTACCTCCAGGGTTCAGGTTTCATCCAAGGGATGAAGAACTCATATGTGATTACTTGATGAAAAAGGTGACTTGCTGTGAGTGCCCTCTTATGATTGAAGTCGACCTCAACAAGTGCGAACCTTGGGACATTCCTGGTGAGTAATCCGATATACCCAGAATAAATTTGATTCACACAATTCATTTTCCAAGTATTTTTCTTCTTTGAGTAGCTAATATTCTTGTAATAACCATAATTATCATGCATGCATGCATGTTTTAGCTTGTCAAGCTACTTATGTTGATAATTGAGAATTGATCTTGGACAGACTCCTTTGATCAGAATACATGCCGTCACCCTCTAACCTCACATCCAATAATACTTATTAGGAGAGAAGGGTCTGCTATCCTACAATAATTTGGTTAGATATTTTACATAATAATCTTGCAAGAATATTCTATCACCATCACTTTGAATCTTGTGTTCACATGACTGGGATGGGTCCAAAAATTTTTGCCTGGGCCGAGTTCTCGGTGAGGAAAAAGAAATTATTAAAGAGGGAGAGTTTTCCTATACATGTTTGTGTCTATTACAAATTATGAGGAGGATATTTCTATCTTTTTCTGTGGATGAGGTGATAGCAACTGGACTGGTTGCTAATAGAATCATTATTCTTCATATGTATTACTTGAGTTTACTCTTATCATAAATAAATAAATAATTCTTTTTTTTTTTACTAGTAAAATAAAACTTTATTAATGAAGAAAGCTATACATGTAAAAACTTACATCAACAAAAAGGAAGTGCAAAAAGATCAACACTAACCTTAATAATCCCAATTAGGTTGACACTGCTAAGGAAGCACAATCATTTGCAAGTACTTGACCCAAAATTGGTGAAAAATCAATCAAAAGGCACCAAAAGAAAGAGAAGGACTCAAAAAACACACCCACAAAACCAATCAACATAGCCTCAACATAGCTGCACAGATGCCTCATAAATAAATAAATAAATAATTCTTGTTATCAAATATGGTTTGAGAAACAAATTTATTCCCTATTTCATTAGCATGCTTTATCATTTACAAATTATAATACTTGAGTTTACTCTTATGATTCTAATAAAAAAAAAAAGTGCACTCTTTGATAAAATATATATAAGAATGTTACACATTTATCACATAATTCTTTGAATAATTTGAATATTATTAATCTATCAATAAAACTTGGTAAGATCTTTTCTTTATCCAGTTGACTACACTGACAATTTCAAATAATTAGATTGATTTTCTTTATTATCAATGCGCTAAATATTTTGATTTTCCATTGTAGTTATGAGTATGTTTAATGGCCGCCAGATATATCATGTGTCTCATTCATTTTTCCAAATTTCTCATTCATTACTTTTCTATGAAGCTTGACACTTTTGTCTTCGTCTCGACCAAAAGATAGTAACTGAAATTGGGATATTACATTATGAACTCAAAGTCATATCCTCTAAGCCTTCAACTTAATGTCAACCACACGCGTGTACAATTTTCTTTTTTACTTTTTTTGCTCAGCCAAAAAGTCATATTTTATTAATAGTAATAAAACATTACAAGCGAGAAAACATCAATATGAGGAAATGTTTCAAAATATTACTTTTGTTCATGTTGGATTAATGGAATGGATTTTTTGTTCTAAATTTAAATAAAATAATGTTTGTCAATGTCATCAACCTCCCAAATTTCTCTTGTTCTTTAGTACAATTCATTTTCAATATTTTG
Source organism: Camellia lanceoleosa (assembly GCA_025200525.1). Taxonomy (NCBI): domain Eukaryota; kingdom Viridiplantae; phylum Streptophyta; class Magnoliopsida; order Ericales; family Theaceae; genus Camellia; species Camellia lanceoleosa. Next base: position 182,133,865 of record CM045764.1, on the reverse strand, counting down.
TTGTCAAATTAACAGTGTTCTGGAAGACTTTAAGCTGCAATTTTCAACCTCATGCCATCGCATATCACGGATGTAAACCTATCAAAATTTGTCACCTAGCCAAATACAGCTATTTCTTCCAATAATTCTCCATTATGGCACAAAAATTGACACTTTTCCCCCTTACTTATATAATTGGACATTTATGCTGTGTTTGGTTGGGGGATTTGAGGAAGGATTTGGAAAATGAAATGGAAAAAGTAGGTAAAATATGAATAAAATACACTTAAATTTCACATAGTTTCACACACCTTTTCCCTTTCCTTTTCCAAATTCCTCTTCAAATCTCCCAATCAAATACAGTATTAGTAGTGTGTCACTGACTCACCAATGATCGACAACTTGCTTGGCCACATGTAAGTTGTCACAGGTGCTTGTGACTTGCAATTGATACTGACATTAGATTCTTTTCTCTTTTATTTTCTTACTTTTCTTGCTATATCTTTGGTGGATTTCATTGAATTATGTTGTTCATGCAATAAAAAGAACATAATATATCATGGAGGCATAAACACAATGACAACATAAGAATGAAGGGAACTATATATATATATATATTCCTAAGTCGGTCCCTTGTACAAGATGTTTCTTTGATTGTTTCTTTGAAATTTTTGTTTGTTTGAGTTGCACATGACGATTTATCATGATGGGCACATAGAGTGGCGAAGTCAGGATTTTGTCTTAGAATTGGCAATAATATGGTAAAATTTTATTCTTCACTACCGTTGTATTTCACCCTTAAGGCACTTAACTCGCGACCCTAATTACGAGGTCCACAACACTGACTTGGACCATGATGGTCGTTCTCACCCCCACCTCGTATATGAAGGATTATTGTGCGACTTCATGTTGGTTAAAAAAAATTCAGGCATCCAATTGATTCATCTTTTTTTCTTCTTTGTGTGTGAATCCTTTCATAGAAACCGCATGTGTGGGAGGCAAGGAATGGTACTTTTACAGCCTGCGTGACCGAAAATATGCGACTGGGCTGCGAACAAACAGGGCCACGGTATCCGGGTACTGGAAGGCCACGGGGAAGGACCGGCCTATCATACGCCGGGGTACCCTTGTTGGGATGAGGAAAACCCTAGTGTTCTACCAAGGGAGAGCACCCAAGGGAAGAAAAACCGATTGGGTCATGCACGAATTCCGGCTTGAAGGACCCCTTGGCCCTCCTAAAACCTCTAATTCTGTCAAGGTTAATTTTCTTCCTCACAATTTTTTTTTTTTAAACTTTTTTTGTGCTCTTTACATTTTTTAATTTTTATTTTATAATTAAGTTTGACAAATTATCGTCTTTAAGTAATACGCAACTTGACTAATTGAATTATGAATCTGAGTCACAGGCATAAAAAAAATTTATTAGAATCTCTGAGTTGATAGAATTTTGTCTCTTCATACAGAATTAATTTCACAACTGTCAACTAGTTTAATGAATTATTTGTTTTGTCCTTATCTATGTGGTCCTGAAGTTATCTATATACTATGTGCCTAGCTAATTTGATTAATTAAAAGACATTTTACATTAAAAATAAAAATATTGTAACAAATTGAAATTCTTTATCTGTACATAATCCGGTTTTGTCGCGTTTAGTCATGACAAACAGATGGATTAAAAATCATAATGGAAGATGACCTATAAGGAACAATATTAATATATTATGCTTAATTAACTACCATATTAGTTTAATATTTTTTAGTATTGTTTGAATGTGTAAAGCATAAATGTCTAAAATAACAAGTACAAAATAAAGAACTTGCATTGATGTTTTCAAATCTAACCATTACATGATTGCTATAGGGCTTCTCATGAAAAAGCAAAACCTAATCCATTGTGGTTAAACATCTTTTACATGCTGAGCTTTCCTCATGATATAGATTTAAACTATGTTTGGATCATGAACTTATAGGAGCAAAGGAAAAGAAGAAGGAAAAAGTAAAAAAAAAAAAGAAATGAAGTGCAAGAAGTTAAATTTATTTATTTAAGTTCTCTTTGAATTTTTTTGTTTTCTATTGTTAAATCCAAGATTCAAACATATCCAATCATAGTATAAAAGTTCCTTGATTCTCATAGCATAAGAAGATAGCTTCTCTTTGCTTGGTGTGGGCCTTCCTTGAGAAGATCGTCACCGTCCATTTTTTTGCATGATTTTGTAATTCAATGATGTTCAATCAACTTGATCTTTTACATAGATGATTTTCTTGGCGTGATGAAGTGTACAGTTTATAAACAAGTTTGCACAAGTTTTTTGATAATTTTCATCTTCAATTCTTATGCTAATTTTTTTTTTTTTTTTTTTGGAATAAACAGGAAGATTGGGTATTATGTAGAATGTTTTTCAAAAACAGAGAAGTTGCTGCCAAACAAGGCACGGGAAGCATCTATGATGACACAAGATCTTCATCTCTCCCACCCCTAATGGATTCCTACATCACCTTTGACCAAACCAATACAAATGAGTATCATGACTATGAGCAAGTGCCCTGCTTCTCCATTTTCACCCCAAACCAAACCACCCCTACTTTTTCTCACCTCACCCACATGGACCCAAACATGTCAACCAAAAGCACACCACCCACCTTTGGAGCTACTATGCCTGACCTTGGCACATGTTTGAGCCCTTTCTCTTGTGACAAAAAGGTCATTAAAGTTGTTTTAGATCAACTCACCAAGATGGACCCTAACCCTATTATTAAAGGGTCACCAAGCTTTGGGGAGGGAAGTTCAGAGAGTTTCTTATCTGATGTGGTCTTGCCTGCCATGTGGAACCATTATTGATTTTGAGGCCTAAACAACTCATGGTGACTTTTGAAGTTGTGTAGAACCATATATTTAAATTCTAAGTTATATATATAAGGTTTTTCTCTAGTATAGTATTTTGTGATGTACATATGTCTCCTCCATTGGAAAGAATGTTAGCTAGAACATGTGTAAGGCCTTCGATTGTAGATTTCTTTCTCTTCCATAAAATTTACGTTGAGAAATTTGTTACCCTACCTAGATCTCGTTTTAGTGGAAGTTTCATGCACTTTCAGAGTCAGAGTCCATTTGAATCAGAATCTACACTATGGTCGATGAAGTGTAACAATCGACTACATGGTGGAAGGATTCGGATAAGCAAAGGCATGTAGTTCATTGTTTTTTCCTTTTGAAAGAATTCAGATGAACAAATTTGTCAATGAAATTGTAGAGAGAATTGGACCTTGTTGATTTCATTGGGAAAAAGTCTATGGTTTAAAAAAAATAAAATAAAATAAAGTCACATAATGGACAAGAGTTTGACAACCAAACGATTTAAGTTTAAAATTGCATCTATTTTGTGACTTTTTCTGTATTTTTTTTTTTTTTTGGGTATATGTGGCAAAATTGATCATATTGGTGATAAAGTACAAAGGTTTATTCCACCCATAGTGTTCACATATCATGTTTATTCAACTAGTGAGGTGCAAGTGCCATTGTTTAGTTTCATGCAAGTTGAACTAATGCCTCGTTTGGGAAGTGGTTATTTTAGCTTAAAAGTCAAAAAGTTATTAAAAAAATAAAAAAGCCAATAACTTATACTAAAAAGTCAAAGATTCCCTTTTCTCTCTAATTTTTGCACATTTTTTCATAAAAAGCTAAAAAGTCATTCCAAACATACTAATTTTTTTCACCTCATATTTTAAGTAAAAAGTCAAAAAATTACTAAAATAGCATGTTTCTAAACGAGACCTAAGTTACTAGTAGAGAAGACTACTTTAGCATATTGGCATACAGAGTAGCATGTAGGGTGTAATATGAGAACCAAAACCTGAACATTAGGATAGGGCAACAAACGAGTAAGGTCTAATTTTCAGAGTGTTCGAGTTTGGCTCGCCAAAAATTGACTAAACTTAAAAAATTGAACTCAAGCTTAGCTCATTTAGTATTTGAGAAACTTGAGCAACTCAATTATAATAATGAGCTGAGTTCAAACTTGAGCTTGATATTGAAAATAAAAATTATAAAAAATTATAAAAAAAAAAACTCCTAAATTGTCACACACATTAAGAGAAAAAGAGAAGATTTTAGCAAAATAAAAATAATGCTCATATTTTTTGTAAAAATTTTATCAATTAAATACATAAATTTGCACAAACACCATGATAATAGGATAAGTTAACGAAAATATATTTTGGTCTACTCGAGTTTTGTTCGATCATTAAACAAACTTAAAATTTAATTTGAACTTATTCATTTAACAAACAAAGTTATCCATCAATAACTCCATTATGGCCCTGTTTGTCAGCACTTATTTTCAGCTTTCAGTTTAATTTAAGCTGTTTTGATATGTTTGGTTTAGCTTATACTTATAGCTTATAGCTTTTGTAAGTTAAGAAATCGACTTATTACGTGAGTCAATATACTTTGAGAATTCAAAAGTTTATAAAGTATTATAAATTTAAATAATGTTTATGTTAGCATTTCCCGCCAAACAGGGCCTATGTTGCGTCAAAACTTTAAATTGATGGAGTTTGTCTTATGCCATGTAAAGTTACAAAACATTAGAAAAATCAAACAGTGAACATACCGTCTTGGACACCATATATAAATACACTAAGAAGCACAATTAATTTGACGTTGATTGCAAAATATCAGGACTTGGAAAATTCATTATCCATTTGACTATATCTACAAGTAAGTTATTTTTTGACTAAAAAATAAAAATAAAATGTAAAAACTAGTTGGTTTAACTAGGTAGGTATTTGGTATGCATTAAAAAAATGTACTTTTTTTTTGACATACATACACTTATTTAGGTCACATCAATCAATATCTATCAATAATTATCATCTCATCTTTACTTTTTACCCACTTCCTCTACTTTTTCTACATTTTTTTTTTTAAAAAAAAGTTAGGGATTATGAAAAAAATTTCATGAAAATGATAATGAAATATTTATGATCATTGGATTACCTTGATTAGTGTGTGTTGCTTTATTCTAAGTGTAATCCAAGGGTCACAAAGTTTTCATGATTATTTTCATGAAAGATTTTTCATAATACCTAGCATTGCTATTTTTTTTTATAAAAAGTTAAAAAATACACTTATTTAAAACATCTCAAACCACCCCTAGATAAGTAATTTCTTTAAAAAAAAAAGTAACCTTTTTAAGTGTGCTGCTAATAATCTCTGTTTATTTTGTTTGGCACCAAAATTGTTTTTCCCTTTTTTTTGTTTTTTCTTCTTCTTTCTTTGAGCACCCATCACAATCCCAATCCCTTTTTTTTTTGGGACTCCCATCTGCAACCCCTTCCTCTAAGTAGCTCTTACCTTCGGTTGGCCAGTGGCCACCCTCATTTGGCCCTCCCATCCCATCAGTGATCCTGTCATCCCCACTACAACCCTTTGCAACCCATTTTCCCCACTGGCGACCCCATTTCTTCTTCGTTGCGTCTTTTTCTTTTCGTTGCCAACCCCAAACCTAGATTTATATCTAGGTTTAGGGACAAGATTTAGGATTTAAAGAGGAGGAGAATGAAGAAGAATAAGTAGGAAAAAGAGAAGAACAATGACAACAAAGGGGTGAGGGAAGTTGGAGGAGGGATGAGGTTAGTGGGGGATATGCTGGCAAGGCAAGTGTAGAGAAAGTTGCAAGAGAGGTGGCTAGAGCTAATGGTGGTGGGTGGGGTTAGGATTATGGTTAGGGAGGTTAGGGGAGAGTATAAAATGGGAAGCTTACGATAAGGTAAAATTTTAATAAAAAATAAAAATAAAAAGGGATGGGCGTCCAAAAGAAAAGATGACAGTTTATTAGCAGCTCCCTACAGATTTGTGTAAAAAATGATTTTTTCTTTAATATTTTAAAAAATTACACCATGTCCCTTTAGTTATATTAATAAGAGAGACAATACCATCATGATAATATATGATAAATTCTCATCAAAAGTAAATATTTGAAAAAGACTCATAAAACATTTTTCATGACAAATAAATAAATAAATAAATAAAATTAACAATTATCAAATAAATCAACTTTTTCTTATTCTATTTTTTTTTTCTTCTTATAACGTAATAAAAACAAGAAAAAAGATTGGGAGCTCTAGCGAGCTCAAATGGTGTGTGGGCCCCACAATGATATGATGTTTGTGTTTTTTTTTTTTAAAAAAAAATTTCATGGCTAAGTCATTAGAACTTTATTTAAAATTTCAAAATTAAGGAATGTATCAACTTTATAAAAACAATTACTAAATTCCACCACACCTCAGTACGTACACGGTAAACCAAAATGTATTTCTGACCTAATTATCATCATGAAGTGGACAAAGCCTGGAAAGAAAAAAATAAAAAATAAAACAATACAATTATGCTTAGAAAGTGATGGATGAGGGAACATTTGAAGGATATCCCTATTCCTTCAAGTTTAACCTCTTTTTTTTTTTTCTTGAGTACTAATTTTATAAAAGGAGATTAAATGGGAAAGAGAGAAATTGCGTAACGATTAGTGTAATGCCAAACAGAACGCAACATGACTATGAATCTACCATGTTTATTATACTTTTTTTGACTATCACTTTCATTTGATTAACTGAAGCCAAATTTTGGAACTAAAAACCAATCCATATGAGCTCACCACAGATTCGCTGACTTAATTTCACAAGGCAGTGTTTGTTTGTTTTTCTTCTTCTTTTATTTTTTTATTTTTTATTTTTTTTTATGAGTTAATTCTAAGAAAAATAGAAAATAAATTCTTGTGTGTGATCAAGCCCATTATTACTTCTTATTTTTCTGTCCAAAGGGTCCAAATTGTATGTATTATCTTTACACTAGATTTATGGCGTTCTAGGAATAATTTTTTTTATGACGAAAATTCTTTGCCCAAAAAATAAAGAAATAAATAATTCAGTTCCATACCAATAATTAATACTGAACTTTGGCTAAGTCTTAGTTAATCTAATCACAACTTAGCAACTTGAATTATTTTTTTATGATTTTTAACACATTCTCGCGTCACTAAAAACTAATTAATAAATTAATCAAAATATATGACATAATTGGCTATCTCATCTGTAGGCAAGGCAAGGATTAATATATTTTTTCTTTTCCCTTGTACACGATTGTCAAGCGACTGAAAACTTTTCTATTCACATTAGAAACTCAACAAATTAAAATTAGTGAGCTATCATTATCATGAGAATTAATTATATGAATAATTGGAATACATGGTACTAATGACAACCATAAAAGAAATAATTAGGTTAGTTGTGGCGCCAAAAAAGTCTAATTTAGAATCTTAGTTCCCTATTATATAATTCCAAGCGTAGGGGATCTCGAAAGCAACCTATGACCAAACTCCCATAATAATCGGATTGAAAACATCAAATTTTTTTTCCTCATCTGTCCAAACAAATTGTTGAAATTTTGTTTCAAAAGATTTGAAAACTTCAATCAATATTGTGGATATGGATTCAGCATATCTTTTCTTGCTTAAACCAACTTTCTTTGTTATTTTGTGGCCTTCACTCACCATGGTTATTGGAGGAACTATGGTTAACATTTGAACTTAAAAGAAGTTTAGTTATTAATTAAACGTGACCGGCTCGGGCATTATCAGTAGTCTCATCTGACATGCCCTGACACATGCCCAAGCTTGAGGTGTTTAAGACATGTATATCTTGTTATGACAAATTAATTTGAGTTTAGCCAAATTCCTAATTTGGGCACACCATCTTCATTTCATTTAGTTGTTGTTGTTAACCTAATGGCTGATGACTTAACATAAAGCCTTAGGCCATGTTTGATACGCCTTTTCAAGGGAGGGTTGGTGGGAAACATATTTTGTTTTTGTCCGCTAATAATGCATTTTTCTAATTTTTGCCTAATATGCTAAATAATGTATTAGGGTTGGTAATATCTGGCGCTACGGTATTGCTAATCTAATTGCCATTTATCACTAAGTTCAAGCAGATTATCTAACCCAAAGTTGAATTTATGCTCAAAGAGAGGCAGTTGGGGACAATTTTAACAAATTTTAAAATACGTTCAAGTTTGAATAATTTACCTTTAGAATTAATTTTAAACGGATTTTAATTGAGTCCTATAATAAGTTATTCAAGTTTAACGTAAAAATTTAATGAATTTTAAAATAAATTTAACTTATTTACATAACATGTTAATTATAAACAAATTTTTAACAATTAAACACTGAAATAGCCTAATTTGTTTTATGGGCCTAGTCATGATCTGTCACTCTACAAATGTAGCCCATCAAAAGGTTTTGCTACGTAGAAAAGTCGTGTTTCTTTCCTTCTTCCTTCCTTGGGCCGAAAATCAGGCCCAGTAGATCACTAAAGTTGAAGCCCAATTGTTTAAATAATTGAGTCGGTGTAGTAGTGTGTTAAATGGCCCGTAACTTGGTGGTCTGGGCTAGACCTAAAGTCCATAAAAACAAGAGCATGCTCTCTCTCTCTCTCTCTCTCTCTCTCTCTCTCTCTCTAGCGCCGAGCTACAGACGCTGTTGTTGCTTCTTGCAGCGTCTTCACTCACTTCCATTAGAGCTCTCTCTCTCTCTCTCTCTAGGTTAGGAATTTAGAAACATACAACATGGATATGGTGTTCCCTCTAAAACCCCAAATCCAATTTGTTAGTGCCTCCAAAATTTACCCACCTTTTCTCTCTTCTTCTTCTTCTTCTTCACTACAATCTCAAGCGTCTCGCTCTCGTTCGAAATCAAATTCGGCACTCAAACAAATTAGGGCTAGGTCCGAGTTCGACGGCAAAGTCAATGGCGTTCTTTCTGGTGATTCTGACCCCCGTTTCGTCGACCGGGTATGTGAATGTATATATACACATGTATATGGAATATGAATGAGGATGTCATATAGATAATGGGAATCAGTTTATCTTTTGATGCTCAATACACTAATCTTTTTGATGTTCATCTGAGCATGTGTATAGGGTTTGAGTGGAAAAGTGAGTTTGTTTTGGTTGATGCATTGCTACTTTAATTGGAATTAGTTAATGATAGAAAGACATTAGTAATAACTTGCATCAATAACTGGGTTAAGGTCCATTTTAATGGTGGGTTTGGCATAATTAATATCCTAGTATTTGCTTCAGTTTGCATGAAGGGCTCACATAGAACCATTTGAAAGTTCCGTTCAGTCACTGATTACATAATTTTTTGCTGTGGTATTCACCTTTAACCAATTTTGCTTTGATTTTTGCTAATTTTATGTATCCATATTCGTTTGGTTACAATTCGCAGAAACTATTTTTAAATGGATTTTTGCTTGTGTTTATTGAATTTTTTTAAACTAAAGAAAGGAAGGATGGACTTTCAGTTTGATAAACTACTACTGTCTTTTATCTTGGCATATATATATGCTAGAGAATTTCTTCACCAAATGAAGCTCATGGAATTTTTTATGTTTAACTCTCTTTTGTTAGGTTCAAGGAGATAGGAAATTTTTTGTTTATGGTGGATTCGTTCTCAGTAAAAGTTTTTTGGATTGCCATCTCAATAATTACCCACACTCCCACAAGTATTTTTTTTCTTTTTTTTGGCTATGCCATACTGCCTCAATGGTAAGCTTACCACAAGTGTTCGTAGTAGCACAAGTCACAAAAACAGCCTTCCCAGAAATAGGGGAAGACTGGGTACATTTTTTTCTTCCCAGACCCAACTTTAGTGTGCGGGAAATTGTGTACTAGCCTACTAGGTTGCCATTTTTTTTTTTGTAGATGTATTTAGAGTCTGGTCTTCAATACCCATGCAACCAGATAGTAAGAGAGCGTAGTATATTGGTTCATTAAGATCTACAATATAGGTATTTTGCCTATCTCAACGGCTCACATGGTTGTTATTCTCTGCAGATCTCAGTAATATAATCAAAAGACCATGGAAGTTTCCCTAATGTGCCCTACAAAAAATAATAATTAAGAAATTGACACCCCAAGTGCAATATTGGATACGTGGACAAGCGTGTCCCCGCCATGTTAGACACAAACACAACACCCATCTTGGATTGTCAGTGCTTCTTAGCTCCTTACTAACATCTTCACAGTAATTTTATACCATAATTTGAATTTTTATACCATCCTCGTCTCAGCAATACTTGTCTTCTCTAATGGGTACTCGTTTATCGCATAGCATTTCAGACGCACTTCTCCACTTAAGTTACCTCGCCTTAATTTTGTGAACAACATCCGTTCCAAACTCCCCAGTCGTTGTGATAATCAATCCTAAATAACGAAAATATTTACTCTTAGGTAGTTCTTGATTCTCAATCTTCAGGAGAAGTGAAAATTGAGAATCAAGAACTAGCTAAGAGCGAACATTTTCGTTATTTAGGCCTCGTTTGGGAACAGGCTAATTTAGTAACTTTTTAGCTATTTGGCTAAAAAGGTAGGTAAAAAAAACTTGTATGTTTGGGATGACTTTTTGGCTAATTACGAAAATATGTGCAAAAAGTAGAGAAAAAAGAGAATCTTTGACTTTTTGGTATGAGTTGTTGGCTTTTTGACTAATTTAGTAACTTTTTGGCTAATTGGCTAAAAAGGTAAGTCCCCAAACGGGGCCTTAGGATCGATTATTACAAAAATTGGAAAGATTGGAGTGAATGTGGTTCACAGAATTAAGGCGGGGTGGCTTAAGTGGAGGAATACGTCTGAAGTACTGTGCGATAAACACTTACCCATTAGCCTAAAAGAGAAGTTCTATAGAATAGCCATTAGACCAGCAATGTTATATGAGACGGAATGTTAGGCAACTAAGAAACAACATGTAGAGAAGTGTTGCTGAGATAAGGATGCTAAGGTGGATGTGTGGCAAGACTACAAAAAAGACAGAGTTAGGAATGAGTATATTTGAGAATGGGTAGGAGCAGTATCGATAGAAGATAAGTAGAGAGATAATAGATTGAGATTGTTTGGTCATATCGAGCTGTTGACGTGGACTAGTGTAGTAAATAAAGATATGAATCTCATTAATTTAACTAACGAAATTGCCTTGGATGATAGAGTTGAGTGGAGAAAAATGCAGTCGACCCCATATGATGGGACTTAAGACTTGGTTTGGTTTAACTTTTGTTTGTGGTCACGTGCGTTGTTCTTGCTACAAACAAATAGTTCTTCCTTTGGGTGCTCCTTGAACCTCAAATCATCTGTTGGATGCTCAATTAGACACTGATATACATAATTGCCTGCCTATATTTGGCTCAAAAACTGACAGGACCTTTTTTATTCCAGCAAAAAGCATTGGAAGCAGCAATGAATGATATAAATAACTCATTTGGGAAAGGAAGTGTTACAAGGTTGGGCAGTGCTGGTGGAGCTCTGGTGTATGTGCTTTTCTTCCATGTCAACTGTGTGCGTGTGTACTTTTTTTCTTTTTATTTTATTATAATAATTCGTTGGGATGCTTTAAGACCAAGTGGGAAATTTTTACAATCTCTGTTTGGTTCACTTGTTGTAGGTTCTAACAAACATATGTGGGGCAATGTAACCTTCGTCTTTCTTGTAGATTCATTGAGATTTTGTATATTGCAGAGAAACTTTTCCGAGTGGCTGTTTGACATTAGACTTTGCACTAGGTGGTGGCCTTCCCAAAGGTAGAATTGTAGAGGTATTATCCTTTTCTTTCCCCGTTTAATACTTTATTGCTTTCCTATTGATTGCATGCGATGATTGCTCATATGTTCCAGGATGAAATATGTTCTGGTTCTATTTGAGAAAGTCGAATTAGCATTTGGTGCATAAGGCATTCAATTCATTTAATAAGTTTGATAGTTTAGCTGGCATGCTCATACTGAACATCTAAGAAGTACACACTTCTAGAGGTTGTTGTGTCGGTGTCTTTATTTATATATTTAAATTGTTTTTTTGGCATGTCAATATCGTGTTGTATCCATGTCCCTTATATGTATCAGTGTTGCTTAGTTGAACGTGGTACTTAAACAAATACCATTCCATTATAATCAACTATCATGGACAGAAAAAAAAAAAAAAAAAAAAAAAAATTTACTAGATGTATATTATTATTATTCTTCAGAGTCTCATATATACCTGACTAGAGTAATGTTCACCTGGTGAACATTAATGCTCTAAAAAAGTTGTTACTACTACTTAAGTATTGTGCATATTAACTTGTCAAGTAACATAACTGATTCCTTCAAAATTTTTAATCTGTGTTTTTTCTTTTTAGATATATGGGCCAGAAAGTAGTGGAAAGACCACCCTAGCGCTCCACGCAATTGCAGAAGTTCAGGTGCTGAACCTGGTTTTACTTAAATATATTTATTATACTTGTCTTTATAAGAAGGCACTTCTTATGAGGGTTCTTATCTACTTTGAGACCAAGATGCAGCTTCTCTGTGTTGAATATGCAGAAGGTAGGAGGCAACGCCATGCTTGTTGATGCAGAGCATGCTTTTGATCCTTCATATTCTAAAGCATTGGGAGTAGATGTAGAAAATTTGATTGTCTGCCAACCTGATAATGGAGAGATGGCACTGGAGAGTAATAATTCTTTTTCTTGTTCACTTGATTTTATTAAAGTAACACTGAATATATATTTTGAGTGAGATACAATAAATTTCTTGCAAGTGTGCTCGATTTATATGGGTTCATCAAACTTTTTGTTGCCTCAGTTGCAGATCGTATGTGCAGATCTGGTGCTGTTGATCTCATCTGCGTTGATTCTGTCTCAGCTCTTACCCCACGAGCTGAGATTGAAGTAAGTTACATTCTTTCTATTTTCAGAATGCAGAAGTTGACAAGATTGCTAATGCCGGACACATCCTTGGGTCTGTTTGTTGTACATAGGGGGAAATTGGAATGCAGCAGATGGGTTTGCAAGCACGTCTCATGAGCCAAGCTCTGCGTAAAATGTCTGGAAATGCCTCCAAAGCTGGATGTACTCTTATTTTTCTGAATCAAATAAGACACAAGGTAATTTTGATTAATAAGGTGTAATCTGCTTTTTGTTGGACTACATATGAAGGACAATTGCTATTATAAATTCATCATATTTATTGAACCGCCCTTGGAACACTAAACCCAAATGGCTTGGTCATGAACTTTAAATTCTTATTTTATTGCACCATAAATTTGTGTTTAGTTTTCACTGTCCAGTTGTAATGACTTCTCATCCACAGACCAATGATTTTTGTGCCTAGATTGGTGTATATTATGGAAATCCTGAAGTCACCAGTGGAGGAATTGCTTTGAAGTTCTTTGCATCACTTCGTCTTGAAATACGCCCTATAGGGAAGATAAAGTCTGTAAGCACAAAACCAGCTCAATTGATTACTATTCAGTTCTATTTGAACTTCAAGATATGAATCCTGTCAGTAGGTGCTAATTATCATTATTTTAGGCTAAAGGAGACGAAGACGTTGGGCTTAGGGTTCGTGTGAGAGTTCAAAAGAGTAAGGTAAGTGACACTAATATGAAATTGTGTCAGAATGTGATGTATCCCACATAAAAGCTATGTTACACGGAATCTTCAAAATAGATCAAATACCCGTGTCGGACACCCGACACTCGGACAAGGGTATGGGATATGTGTCGGATACTTTTCAACGGATACTTCTTATATAATTGTATATAACACAATTATCATATGTGCATATTATTGTTTAATTACTATAAATGTCATTTTGACACTGTAAGTTACATATAGTACCATTTTATCTCACATATTAGATTAAAAATATAAAAATATGATATTTTTTTGCCGAGTCCACGTACCCTTAAATTTAAGATTTAATGAGTCTAACCTCTAGATACATACCCGCACCCGACACCCGTACCCGAGTCCATGTAACATAGCATAAAAGGAATTGATTTCAAGATGGCGTCATCCCACATAAATGGAAATGTTTTTGTTTGAGTTCTACCTTTTTTTAAAACTTTTTATATCATATTTTAGCATGACGTAATTGCTATTCATTATTGCATCTTTCCATCCTTCGCATGTTTATACTCTAAATTATGCATTAAAATCTTTATTAACATATTCCAAATTTATTGAATTTTGGAAGATTCGCTATTAAATTTTGTTCTCAATATAATTATGTAGTTGCAATATCTCCATATTTTTGGTGCTTCTGATATATTCTTCTATTAGTATTTTATTCCTTGTTTATGAGTTATTATGACTAATGATGTCAATGAGAATGCTTGCTTTTCTTCTAACTATGTATTGCCCTAGGTTTCAAGGCCATACAAGCAAGCCGAGTTTGAAATTATTTTTGGCGAGGGAGTGGGTAAACTGGTTTGTATTGCACTGCACTGCACTGTTAACTTTTGTTTCTTTGCAATGGCATAAACCATTCTATTTCTGGTATAATTTTGATTTGATATGCAGGGTTGCATTTTGGATTGTGCTGAAATGATGGATGTAGTGTTAAAGAAGGGTTCCTGGTATAGCTATGAAGATAATAGGTTTGTCTTTTGGAGTTACCATTTTGCATAGTGTATGTATGTGGTTCTCCTATCTATAACATTTCATATTTCAAAGGCCAAGTCTGAGAGTTATAAATTCTAGACTACACTAATTTAATATTCTTAATATAGCACACTATCCAATTATTCGAACCATTTTGGGATTTCAACAATTTTGTCTTCCAAACTGTGCAAAGCAAACTGTTTTGCGTCTCTGTTTTAGGCTTCTTCTCCTTATATCTATGGCATACACTTGACTATACTAGTTTCTTGTCCTTGTGTTGCTATTAAACCTTAAAATCCTGTTCAACTAACTCTCTAGATTCCTCTCCAATTTTGCCACTTATTTTCATTTTGTGTCTTTTATGTTTAAGGTTGGGACAGGGGAGGGACAGAGCACTGCAATACCTGAGAGAGAACCCTCTTCTTTGTGATGAAATAGAGAAGGTTTGGATGCTTATGCCTCAGTTAAATTATTTTTGTACTATAGAGAGTTTATTTTTATAATATTAATTGTTCTTTATGTCTTTTTGGCCTACTCATTCGTCTGAGTATAAAATTTGGGCATCCATCGCTATTTTTGATTACCGAACATCCATTTTATTTTCTAATTGTGATGGCCTTATTTCACTCTTCCCATTGATAAGTCCTGCATTTTATAGTCATTGATTGCTCTTGGTATTTGTTTGTTGATATCTATATGTAGTTGCAATATCTGCATATTTGCAATCTTTATGATGCATATCATTCTAATTATATTTAGATCATGGTGATTTGATTAACAACCCCATAGTGACGTTATTCTAGAATATGGAATCAAATAGTATGTTTGGTTACAAACTTACAATGATATTTTTCTTTTGCAAGTGGTGTTATATTAAAATGGAAGAAACATTAAATGTAAGAGGAAAGTTTCTAGAAATATTGGGAGCTGCTTGTCTCACGTTTTCTCTGCTTTACACGTGGGACATTTTATTAGGCTGATGCCCAAAGAATCTCATGCGGTTCATGACAATATTACTGATCTCCCTTGTCAGTTTTTTTTTTTTTTTTTTTTTTTTTTGGCTACAATCAATCACGGAAATACATGTACCTGATACATTATTTTATTTGTCATTGTGTTAAGAGCTGCTTTTTGGCAAATGTGAGTTCTGTTATTTGAGAGAAATGCACAACAGATGTTGATTTGAATGTGCAGATTGTTCGGTCTATGATGGTAGAGGGAATCGGCCAAGTAGGCTCTTCTCATTTGAGGTACTCAACACCACAGCATCAAGAAGAAGATACTTTTGAAGAAGAGATACAGTAGGATTGACCAAATCTCCAAATCTAGGTGGCAACTATGGAAGCTGAAAAGAGAAGCAGCTAGGATTATGGGTCAGCTTGATTTAATTGACTTAATTCTTCATTCCATGACAGGGGGTGAGGTTAGTGTATTTTGTATACTTCTTGGCATGTACTTCATTTGTATCCGTGCACCATATGAACAGGCTGGGGAGGGCAAAGGGTTAAGCTTTGGGTGAGATTCAAGGGGAATTTGTAACATTTCACTATCAATTGTCCCAATTCTGTTTGAGAAACATAATTGATTCTCATTTTTTAAAAATGGTGCTTAAGCCAAGTTTACATAGATTAGCATCAAAAGACTACAAAATTGCAGCCAAGATTGATGATCAGAGTAGGTATGTTTGTGTGTCAGTATTACAATCTTCTAAATGAAGTTTGTGTTCATAGGAGTAATAATTATTCAAAAGGCAAATAATAAAATTTAGATTAATTTACATGCAAACGTAGTATTATTATAGCAAAACCCACACCACAATAATACAAATTACAAGGAAGTTTCAAAAGCATATATACATAGAATAATACTAGGAAAAATTTTTCATCCTTTGATTAGTATGATGTTTTATTGTATGTGCAATTCAAAGGTGAAGAATTTTTCATGATCATCTTCATGATATATTTTTTTATGATCCCTAGCATTACTCATGTACATATAGAGACATAATGTTGGTTGTTTTGTACAGTGGATTGGAACAAGCTTATTAGAACAATAGGAAGGCTACTATTTGTAGGGGAGTCTTCTATGGTGCCAAAGCACTAGTGTTGTAAACAAGGAGTGCACCCCCGGCAAGAATCCCAGCTAGGGTTACAGCCCATATTGCCAACCCAGTTGAACCTGCATTTCAAAAAAATAATTACAATTAATCTAAACTTACTGTCACATATAAACAATTAATTTTTTTTTATTTTTGTAATGTGAGTTTATAAATATAGATTTACCATCGTGTGATAGGAGATAGTTTGGGACAGGAAATATATACATATGTCAACAAATCTCAATTGTTTTTCTTACCGCCAACGTAGACATCACCACTTGGAGACCAATCATTTGGATCATAGATGGGGCTGTAAATCAATCATCAGTGGGGAAGAGTTAGATTATGGGTAGTATTTGGATTTGTGAATTTGTAAAGAGAGAACATAAATGAAACATAATTTCTTCTCTTTACCCTAACTAAATTACTCAATAAATCTAAATATAAGCCTCTTTGGGTTGGAGATATATATGTTAGGACATATAAATATTTATAATAATAAAAAAATGGAGAGTAAATAATTGTACCTGTATCCGTCAACATTAGCACCGTATTTATCTACAAATTGGTATACGCCCTTCCCCTGCATCAATATTCGAAAGTGAACATTATTGCTTGTTGCATAAAGATGTTCTTTTTTTAAAAAAAAAAAAAATTCTCTTAACTAGTGTAAATTTCATAGGAATTCATAGATCAGAAAGGAACCAACCTTGGCTTTCCTGCCAGATGCATCGAGTCCATCCGCCAAGCTCATCCCCCCATTAATTCCTGATGAGATGTACCACAATCCAAACTCAAGATCACGCATAACATTCCATAGAAATAACCTGTGTGTGTGTATTTCCTTCTCTTCCTAAGATCTTTAAAATAAAGAGTTACAAGAATAGTTTTAGTACACGAGGCTCCCACCAATGAACGGTCATTATGAAGGTTGCATGTACGCAGCCTTACTCCGCAAGCAAGCGGAGAGGCTGTGTCTCTGGTTTGAACGCGTCATGGCTGTGTTTATATGATTTTGAACCCATGACGTCGAGTTTGTAATAGAGCAACCTTACTGCCGTGCCATGGCTCATCCTCTCTTAAGATCAACTTCAAAAAAAAAAAAAAAACCTTTAAAACTCAACCAGTTACATAACAGAATTATGGTTAATCTATTGAAATCCAGGCTGGTTTACCATAGGATTATACATGTACACAGGTTTATACATGTACACATATATATAGAAGATACACTAACCATAAGGCTTATCAGTCTTGACCTTCCTGTTGCGACTGGCCTCAACCCTAAAAGAGGAAGTTCTTGTGAGGGAGGGAAGGCCTTTCACAGCTCTTTTGTCAACTGTGAACGGAGAAGGTTTCAGGCTCAGTGCAGTCATCACTACAGAGGCTGCAGCCATGCCCTTCTAGCTATCTTCACTTTCAGTGTTTCTTTCTTGCCTTCAAAACTGTTTGTATGCGTGGTCTCCTGGCCACCCAAATTTATTGATATAACCAAGGATTTGTGATTGCTAAGTTACACATGGCGCTGCCCCATTGGCTGCATTCTGGATATGATGTTACAACATTATCCAAACCAGGAGGGATTCTGGATATGATGTTACAACATTATCCAAACCAGGAGGGAGAGCTGTTTGTTTTCACCAGATTATTCTGAGGTATATGCTGAAAGACACGTGAGGCAGATCAGATGGTTAGGATGGATCCTTGAAAATAATATAAATAAATAAATGAGTGAACGAAATAAAAAGAAGAAAAGAGAGAGATCTAGACAGCACAAGATTCAACTGATTCAAGTAAATTGGTTTAATTTTTTTTTAAATAAAAAATAAAAATAAAAACAAAAACACATCTTACAGATATCATGAACCCAGTAAAAATCACTAGGCTCGATATACATCTGGATCCCCCACAGCTAAAAGCCCTAAGCAAGACCTCAAATTAAATTTATTTTGAATTTGTCAGATTCATCTAATTATCATGTGAAAGACATCAAGACTATTTCATATTTCTTAAATAATAATAATTACTTTTAAGGATATAATGTAATTCTTATGCATACTATGTAATAAACTTGACTTCATATACATATTTGTTGGATGCAAGTCCAACTAGCCAGAATAGACATATATCCCATACTCCATCAAATGTCAAAGTCTTAGACTTGATCACATATTTAAAAGAGTCCTATAATATAGGGGCAAAATATTGTTCCACATATACCAATATAGGAGCAAAATAACAACCAAAAGGCCATGCTGATGTAAAAGAAAATTCTTCCAATGTAGAAATCCAAGATGAAGAGGAAAATATTATCAACTCAATCCAACAGATCTCAGTCCGAATAAGAGGAAAATATTATATTATCTATAATTTGCATCAAACAGCAACTTATAAAAATTCATACAATTACAATAGGTTTTCATTTTGAAATTATTTACTCAACCAAGCAACAGTGAATAGCTAAATCATCCCGTGTGAACAACTACAAACCCAAGCATGTTGTGAAGGCAACTCCATGATTAACTGATATTGTCGTCACTATAAGCAACTAAGGATCTCAATAACCTTTGAGGCTGCGGCCATGCCACTAAGTATGGCACCTTCAACATTTGGACTAACACAAAAGTCTCCACATATGGCCAGTCTCTTCTTCCCATCCCAGAGGCATTTCTCCTCTCTTGCAATGCTAGAGGCAGGAAAAGCACTACCCCTGTGAATCCATTTATTGGACACACAAAATAATTGTATGTATTTGGTTGGAGTGAAAGAAAAAAAAAAAGAAAAAGTAAATACCGTATAAAAAAAAAAGTAAATACCGTATATTGAACCAAAGGCTTCAGATACTAACCACCTATGAGCTTTCATGAAAAATGGCTTAGAAATGTTGAGTCCAGTGTTCTGGAACTCTTGAAATAGTTCATTGGCCACTTTAGTCAATGCAGCATTTGAAGGCTTTTGAAGTCCCATTTGAGCAATTACACTCTTTGCATACTCATCTGTTGAGTGCAACACCCAATGCTCACTGTGTAAAGAAGCAAATAGAAAAAACCAAAGTGATGAACACAGAATTAAAACTAATCATTCTTTCCATCATTAGTCTGCTACTAGTGCAACACAAACAGATACCTAAATGTAGAACGCTCTGGCTTGCTGCTGTTGCAAAATGCCCACCTTAAAACTTCAGAATTGTTGAAGGAGACGCCTTTTGCTGGTATCTAAATCATTAAAATTGTGTGTGTGTGTGAGAGAGAGAGAGAGAGAGAGAGAGAGAGAGATTTCTTGACATTAGATAACAAAGGCATCCTCATCAAACCTCAGACATTGGATGTTGAAATTTTTTTTACAAAATACCAGGGGGCACAAATCCACAATCCTTTATCTGATTTCATTTTTTTTTTTTTCCCCTTTTTTCCTTCTCTCTTCTTCGTTTTTGTTTTGTGTTTTTTTTTTTTTTTTTTTTTTTTTCACCCCATTTTGCAGGTCAGACTATATAAACCCCCCAATACACAATCATGCCTGCAAACCCCATGACCAGGGATACCTAGACTCTAGAGTAGGAATTGATCCAAGAAACTCTGGGTCATTTCCAGAGCCAAACTAGATCGGTGTGGGTCCTCAATAGGATGGCTGAAACTCAGAGCTAAATAGACCCATTTATGGGCAAAGAACGAGGGAGGAGTAATGATACAAGCACTGTGGATTGCCAATATTCACAAAGGTACATTTGTTGTAACTCTAATGCACAACAGATATCTTACCAAAGACAAAGGTTCTTCAAATGCTAGCATCAGTGCAAAACATGAAGTAACAGGGATTTCTTTCATCCTCATGGCCAACTCCGGAGCCAAACTTAAATCTGTATGAGATAACATTGACAGAGAGAATAGTTAAGAAACCAACCTATGCTGTTTCCACTAATTTGTAGCAAATTAATCAGCAGAGGTGCAATATGTACACAAAAGTAAGCTGCAAAATCACCAAAGGTGATTAAACAGCAAAAGGGAGTAAAACAAACCATTTTGAGTACCAGGGTGGCTAAATTAAGTTATCCCGTGAATTTGAGAAGAATGTTCAATCACTTCAAGTGCCCATGCTTGAGGGACAAGTCCCAAATTTCATAACTAGCCCATTCAAATCCAAATAACTAGCAGCCATTTGTCAGTTGGATCAATTTTATTACCCATGTAATTAGAGTATCTTAAGTGAGTTCATCAAGCTCACGCTTTAAAGTCAAATTGGTCTCAACAGGGAAGTAAGTCATCAAATGGTGATTTTTGTTATCCGAAATCTTCTAAACTTTACTTGCTTTCAAGGGACTGACACACTCATGGATGAAGCCAGGATTTCGTATTTAGGTACATAGAAATAACAACTAATAATACAAGCTATATTTGAAATACAAAAATAAAAATAGAAAAATGATTTGTAGGCTGAAAGTTAAAATGAAAGTGACTAATGTGAAAGATATATATTAGAAGATGATTTGATGAGCTTAGCCAAACCCAATGAATTAATATCACCACCATGGGCTCTAGGCCAGAAGTTGTTCCTAAGAAGCAACGCTCAAAAAAACAACTTTTATTAATCTTAATTAATATATGACAATAAAATATCAAAAATTTAATTTTTAATTTTACATCAAATAATTTATCAACCAAAATAGCAATCGAACACTCTTCATGTATTGTGAACTATCCATCTATTTTTTTTCTTCTTTTTTTTTAACTTTTGAATATGGGACTAGTTGAAATTGTCCATTTGAAGCTAATTTTAAATTGATGGAAGCAATGACAGACAAAATGAAAGAAGAAAAAAATTTGAAAAAAGGGTTTGCAGGTAGGCGGCCAGTGCAGTCCCCTTCAAAACTAGGAGCCATTTTGTTTTTTGTTTTTTTTAGGCCTTAATGCATACCATGTAAAGAAACAAACCAGGGGTGGCCATGACCCCCTTGTAGCCTCGTCCCTTGGCACACTAATATAACTGATTCTATGGAAGAAAAGATAAACAATAAACCACACTGCAAAGAGACTACCAATGCAAACAAAGAGACTACCTTCTATCACACACTAGATTACAATATGATGAACTTAATTGAATCACAAATTTAAAGGACTGTAGACATGGACATGCATGTTCATTTGATTTGTTAACCAACAAGAACAAGTTGAGTCGTCATACCAAGAGGTGTTGATCGTCCTGTCACATTTGTAAACCTGGGTGAAACTATATTTTTGTCAGATGCAACCACACCCTTGAAATGACCAAGATATTGTCCATCTAAACCTGTCAATAACCATGAATCCTCATCCTCCAACCACTCTAGCCTCCCAACACCCTCCCCGAACTTGCTTTCTACTCCTAAAGAAGAGCAAAGTGGGTAAATGAGGCAATTTTATATGTTGTGTTAATCTCTGAAAAAATATTACAAAAAGAAACCAATAAGATCAATCCATTACCGGGCTCTTTGCATAATGCACTGCAAATAGAATTCATTCCCGGTACACCCACATATTTCTTGCTCAATCCTTCCTAAATTAAACTGAGACTCAGAGAAATTGAAGTTTGACAAAACAGAGATCGCATATGTACATATTCAAATAGCCATATTCTACAACATTTGTGCAATTCTGCATGTATGCAAACAAAATCGGCAATATTACAATAGAACAAAGAGAAGGGAAAAAAAAAAAAAAAAATGAACTTAGTAAGAAACTGAGCAGGGATCGCGATATCATAAACAGATAAACAAAGCTCCAAAGAGTAAATATTAGGATATCTCAGCTTGAATGCCCAAGATAAGGAAGACATGAAAAATGAGAGCCAGGAGACTGAAGCGGAGATTCACTAGTAAAAGTTTTGAATCAGACAAAAGAGTGTTAAGAAATGGAATCTGCTACTCCCGTGCATCTAAAAGAAGTCTACATGGAATCTACTTATCCTATGCATATCATGTACCAAAATTTAATGCATTCCTTATGAGTTATGATCACAGAGCTACGTTAAATGATATTGATGTACAACCTTAATCTCCACTTCCAATGTAGATAGTTGAACTGCAGATGACGAATCTTAACCAATGGATGAATGAATCAACTACAACATTCACGCACCCGAATGACAACACAAAACACAACAGACATAGATCAAAGAGCAAGTTAAACACTGCTACGGCATCAAAGCTAAAATTCAAGATAGACCAGATAAATAAATAAATAAATAAAAACCCTTGGAAATTAGAGGGTTATGATCTTCAAATCTGATTAGTTCCATAAAGGGCTTAGGCATCATCACAAACAGTTGCTGCGGAATGGAAGATATGCAAGTGTAAAACCTTTTCAATGTTAACAAATTTTTGAGAGGCAAAATCGAAGGAACCAAAATTCTCTTTCCACTCAGCAACAAGACCTCTCGCTTCCCAATCACGGACAAGGCCCAAGACGTCGGCATTGGTGGCTGTGAAGTAAGGAGCACCATGGTCGAATAACAGCTCCTTTCCATCTTCAATAATCTCTCTGGTAAAGAGCGTTACAACACAGTTCAGATATCAAAAATTGATTTGTGCGCACCTGAAATTAGGGTTTAGTTAGGTTTACCTTCTTTGAGACATTCGGCCGCCGGGACCTCTAGCGGAGTCGAAGATGGTGACTGAGACCCCATTCCTGGCCAGAGTAGATGCACATACGGCTCCAGAAACTGAAAATTATCCCCAATATTTCCACCAATCAATCAATCATTTCATTTCATTGATGCGTGAGGACGAATGTGTGTGTGTGTGAGAGAGAGAGAGAGAGAGAGAGGGGTTGCTTACTTCCGCTTCCGATGACGGCAACCTTTGGGACAACGCTGGTAGCCATGGCGGTTCATTCGCTTCCTCCGTCACTAGGTTTTGTTGGATCAAATCAAACACAAACCCGCGGATCTACACGACAAAATTCTGAGATTCGAAGCTGCGTCAAGTGTGTGTGTGTGTGTGTGTGTGAGAGAGAGAGAGAGAGAGAGAGAGAGAGAGAGAGAGAGAGAGAGAGCAATGCCATGGGGCCGTAGCGTGGAATGGAACGTGCGGTAGTGATAGATGCTGTAGACAGTGTAATTCAGGCTTGTTTTGGAAAGTTGGTTTTAAGTTGGTTTATAGTGACTGGTTTTTGGTTTGAAGTAAAAGTTAAAAGTTGGTTTTTTTGAAAAATTTTTTAGGGTGGTGATTCATCTTATTAATTTTTATACTATTAATAATATCAATGAACTAAAAAAAAAAATAAACAAACAAACTCAAGCTAAAACATCACATCATTTTGGTGAGATCTCCTGTGCCACATCATTAGTGATGCTTTGGTGCTCCTAATTTAGAGCTCTAAAACATTATTGTTTTCTTTATTTGGAAAGTTAGTTTTTAGTCAAGAGTAAAATTATAATTTTACCCTTTATGAGTCAAAATATGTTACATAAGTGAAATTATAATATTTTAAATTAAATAGGGATAATTTGGTCATTTGATTATGATCTGACATAATAAACAAATAATAATAAAAAAAGTCAAAAGTCACTTTTTATCAACTTCTCAAATCATTTGTCTAAAAAATTCAAAAACTTGGTTAAAAGTCAAAAAATCACCTTTTGCTATCTTCTCAAAATACAGTAGGTTTGGTTTGAGTTTTTTTAGATTAAGTTTTTGAAATTAAATATTTTTTGTGTTTTTCTTAGTGAATATTTTTAAATTTTTAAATATTTTTTTTATTTTGTTAGATGTATCTTATTTAGATGTATCTAAAAAAATAAAAAAATTGTGAAAAAATATTTTAAAAAATTAATAAATACATAAAAATATTTAAAAAATGTACTTAATTTTTAATTTTTTCTTGTATTTTTTCTATTTAGTGAATTTTTTAAAAGATTTTTTTCATAATTTTTTTAGCTTTAAATATATTTATGTTATGTATAGTTAAAAAGTAAAAAATTACTTAAAATATTAAAAAAAAATCAGTAAAAACAAAAAAATACGAAAAACAATATAGTAGAATTTTTTGAAAAACATTTTTGAAAAATTCTAACTTATACAAATTATAAATATTTATAATTATATAAATAATATTATATTATTTATTAATATATTAATATATACATTAATTAATATATAGCCTCCGTTTGGCAAATACAAATTGGGGCTAAAATAGCTACTACGGGGCAAAAGAGGCTAAAGTAGCCAAATAGAGACAAAAGTCACTGTAATTGAGTGGCAACAACCTACTTCAAGGTAAATTTACCAAACTGCCCCCACATGAAAAACCACAAATAAAAACAAATTAATGTATACAAAAAATAAATAAAAATGACAAAAACGTAAATTAAAAAAAAAAGAACCACAAAAAATATGCCTCATACACAAAAAAATAAAAATAAAAATAAAAACAAAAACAAAAATTAGCATTTACCATGTAATTTTTTTAAAAAAAATAAAACACATGAAAACCCATTTTTAAAAAATAAAAACAAATTAATGTATACAAATAAAAAAAATGACAAAAACGTAAATGAAAAAAAAAAGAACCACAAAAATACGCCTCATCCAAAAATTAGCATTTTCCACGTCATTTAAAAAAACATAAAAAATCCTTTTCCAAAAACAAAAAACAAATTAAAACAAAAAAACCGAAATTATCATTTTTCAGGTCATTTGAAAGAAAAAAAAAACAATATAATAAAGCCTTTTCCAACAAAAAATAAATAAATAAAAAACAACAACAAAAAAACACATTAAAATGAAACTGAAATAAGCATTGTCAACGTCATTTAAAATTAAAAAACAAGAAAAAATCTTTTCAAAAAAAAAATTAAACAAAATAAAAAGTCAATAAAATGAAACCGAAATTAGCAGTTTCCACGCCATTTCAAAAAAAAAAAAATGAAAAAGCCTTTTTCAAAATTTAAAAAAAACAAATTAATATATATATATATATAAGAAGACAACAACATAACACCCAAATTTACATTTTCAACGGCATGTTAAAAAAAAAAAAACATAAAAAAGCTTTTTCCAAATCCAAGAAAAAAAAAAAGCAAATTGAAAACAATAAAAAAAAACGACAAAAACATAAATAATATAAAAAAAAAAACCCACAAAAATACGCCTCATCCAACCAAAATAAATAAATAAATAAATTTAAAAACAAAAATTAAGAATTGCCACGTAATTTTAAAATAAATAAAATACATGAAAAACCATTTTTGAAAAATAAAAACAAATTAATGTATACAAATAAAAATAAAAATGAGAAAAACGTAAATTAACAAAAAAAAAAAGAACATCAAAAATATGCCTCATCCAACAATACAAAAATTTAAAAACAGAAATTAGCATTTGTCCCGTAATTTAAAAATAAATAAAACACATGAAAAACCATTTTTGAAAAATAAAAACAAATTAATGTATACAAATAAAAATAAAAATGACAAAAACGTAAATTTAAAAAAAAAATCAGAAAAATACGCCTCATCCAAAAAAATTAAAAATTAAAAACAGAAATTACCATTTGTCACGTAATTTACAAATAAATAAAACACATGAAAATCTATTTTTGAAAAATAAAAACAAATTATTGTATACCAATAAAAATAAATAAGACAAAAATATAAATTAAAGAAAAAGAACAAATTAATGTATGCAAAAAGAAAAATAACAAAAACATAAATTAAAAAAATAAAATAAAATAAAAATACTCCTAATCCCCCCCCCCAAAAAAAAAAAACAAAAAGGACACCAATGACGCTGACGTGGAGAATATATGGCAAGGAGTAAAAATATAAAAAAACCACTTCAAGAGCAATTTAATCATTCACCATAAGGACACCTCATCAAAAAATCAAAAAAATTAAAAAAAATTCTTCTTAAACTAAACTTTTTAACTTCAAATTAAAATAATAAAAAAATTAAAAAGTTAATGAGTCCATCTACTTCCAAAACGGAGGCATCGTATTATTTATGAAAGCTGCGATAAATGTGATAGAGACCGCCATTGGAGAGGTAGCGTGAAATGGTCTCCGCGGTTCCAAACGCGCCACATAATTTCATTAAGGCCATTTCTTTTCTCTTGTTTTTTGGAGCGGCACGGAGACCGTGTTTGTTTACGTCCTTAGGCACTGTTTGGCAAGAGTTAAATCGGACTTTTTTTTGATTATTTTAATCATAAAAAATAAAATAGATTATTTTAATTAAAAAAATAAAATATCACATTCAACTCATAATCATTACATTCTTTTCTTATAAAAAAAAATCAAAAAAACCAAAATGTTAAAAAAATTCTTCCCAAACCAAACTTTTTAACTCAAACTAAAATAACAAAAAAAATTAAAAAATCAACCTACTTCTCAAATGGAGGCTAAAGCGATCCGATTAGTTTCTACGTAAATTATAGCACTTGGTAAAAATTAGAATTAATTACTCAATTATTAGCTTATATTGTTTTATTCTCTTATTTATTTATTCAATTATGAACGTTTATGCTCGTTTATAAATTTATATATTTTAATCTCATAAATTGTAAAAATCATATAAATACATTTTTGAAAAAAAAAATATTGAATAATTCACACTCTTCATCTCTTTTCTCTCTATTCTCTCTCTTCTACCGAGGGGTCGGTATCGGCTCGGTGGTCCACCTAGTCTAACCTTATTTTTTTAAGATTTAGAAGGTTGTTTTAGGCCTAGTTTAGCATGTATAAAAAAAAAGATAAAAAGGCCCCGTTTGGATAGTGGGTTGAGGCTAAAATAGTCACAAAAGACAAAACAAGTTATTTTAGTCCCAAAAAAATAAAACATCACATCCAACCCATAATCATTACACTCTTCTCTCACAAAAAAACTCAAAAAAGTCAAAAAGCCAAAAAGTCCTTCCCAAACCAAACTTTTAAGCCCAGCCTAAAATAGCCAAAAAAATCAAAAAACCAAAAAACCAACCCACTTCCCAAACCCACCCAAAGTCAAAAAGTTACTTAAAAAATTACAAAGTTATCATTATTCATCAAAAAAAATTTTAAAATTAATTTTACACACAAAATTACAAGTCAATCTGACCGGTTTAAATCTGTGGCTGCGTGTTTTTAAGAAAAATTGCACAGTTGTGGTACAATTTTAACACACTGTTGTTCTGCCCACGGGGGTCATCACGGATCCCGTTTTGATAATCTGAACCGTTCAGTGTGTAGAACTCGTTAAGTATTATATATCTATAAAAAATCACATTGATTGGATATCGCTAACTATATAATCAAATCAGTTTTGTATAAAAAAAAAAATGTTTTATAGTTAACGGTTGAAAAAAAACTACTCTGATCAGGTAGCTATCGATATCCGATCAACGTAATTTTTTTATAGACATATAGTATTCGACGAGTTCTACACATTGAACGGCTCAAATTATCAAAATGGGACCCGTGATGGCCCCCACGGGCCGAACAACATTGTCCAGTGCAATGCCTAAAAGGTAACCAATCATTTCTTAGCATCAATTCAACTGCACATGTAGTACGGTCGTACAACTCACACTCCTAATTTTTTCCTATATACTAATTTATACAATTTTTTAATACACATTTTTTCATAAAAAGTAAAAAAATTAATCCAAACAACTATATTTTTTTCTTCAACTTTTTAGTCAAAAAAGTTAAAAAGTACACTTATTTAGGATACCCCAAACAACCCATTAGTTTATAGGGTTGGATTGGACTAATATTTTTAGTTCGATATATTAATGGGCTATGATTGAGATTTCTATTTTGAACCCAGGCCAAATCGTTATTAAATTAATTAATTATAATACATTAAAATATATTTTTTTGTTGAGATCTAAATTTTATTTTTGTTGATTTGATCAAAACTCACATTTATGGTAACGTGTGATTGAATTGATTTAAGAATCCTTTAATTTATACACAAAAATTTTCAATTTTAATGATGATAAAATATTTATTTAAGAAATATAATGTGTGATTGATTTTAATTATGTTTTATTTTATTTTTTTAACATATAGCTCAATGGGTGGATTTGAAATTTATCATTTTTAAAAGAGTGTATATGGTACACCATTTTTAAAGAATCTTGAGTCACAATTAAAAAATCTTGAGTCATAACTAACAAAAATAAATTAATCATAATTAACGAAAAAAATAACATAACTAAAAGTGAATATGGTATATCATTTTTAAAGGGTCCAGCTTGTCTCAAGTTGAGATCAAGACTGGACCCGTCCAGTTCGGGCCATGGGGCCCATTTTTTTGGCTCGTTTCGATAATTCGAACCGTGCAATGTGTAGAACTCGTCGAGTACTACATGCTTGTAAAAAATCACATTGATCGGATATCAATAGTTATGTGATCAAATCAGTTTTGTATAAAAAAAATGGACGGTGAAAAAAATTAACGGTTGATAAAAAAAACTGTTTTGTTCGCATAGCTATCAATATCTGATCAACATGATTTTTTACAGGCATATAATACTCGACGAGTTCTACACATTGAACGGTTCAGATTATCAAAACGAGACTCGTGATGGGTCCTCACGAGCCCAACAACACGATCTAGTCTGATCTTAGACTGGACCAAAGCCATTGCCTTTTTAAAAGAGTGTATATTAAAATTCCCTTCACTTTTACACTGGTAGTAGACAATTCAATTTGTTATTATGTTTTTAATAAATTAAAAAGTAAGAACCAATATTATTATAATAAAATAATCATTACATTTCATTCGCCCTTTAATTTAATCAAATACAAACCTCATATGATAGAATTAACATTATCTCGTGATGATAATATTGTTAATCCAATTTTAGTCCTAATTTGGGGTGTTCCAAAAAATTTAAAAAGTTAAAAAGTCAAAAAAATTATAAAAAGAAACAAAAAAGTTATCACTATTAACAAATTAAGGCCTTATTTGTCATCCCCTAAAAAATTCAAAAAGTTACTATCATATTTAAGTCACATCACTTCAAACCCAACTCATATTTCATAAAAAGTTATAAAATACACTTATTTAGAACATCCCAAACAATCCCTAAAAATATATAAAAAAAATAATATCCATAATATTTTAATCAAACCAATTTTACACAATTTTCGAGACTAACTTGACCCTTTTAGTACCGTGACAGGAGAAAAAAAATTACACATATAAAATCACTAAGTTTGACGGTAATGTTGGGCTCGTGGGAGCCTATCATGGGTCCCGTTTTGATAATTTGAACCGTCAATGTGTAGAACTAGTCCAGAACTATATATTTGTAAAAAATCACGTTAATCGGATATTACTAACTATATGATCAAATCAGTTTTGTATAAAAAAATGGATTGTGTTATAGTTAACAATTGACAACAAAACTAACACGATCAGACAAATATCGATATCCAATCAACATGATTTTTTACAAGTATATAGTACTCGACGAGTTCTACACATTACATGGTTCTGATTAGCAAAACGGGACCTGTGGTTGGCCCCCACAGGCCGAACAACACCGTCCAATTCAAGCCCAAAAAGGAGACAATCATTTCTCAACTCCTAACCAACCCACTACCCTACCCAACCTGTACGCCTACTCCACTAACTTTTCCTACACACTTATTTATATAATTTTTTAATACACATTTTTTCGTAAAAAAATAAAAAAGTTAACCCAAACACCAATCTTTCTTTCCCTCCACCCGGATGTCCTCCCGGATATTCCACCGGATGTCTCGTGAGTGCCTATAGCAGAATAAGAAAAAATGTCGAAAATTAGACTAACTAGTCGACTGGCCGGTCAACAGCAAATTTTATTTTTTTTTGTATTTTTTAAGAATTGTTTGGAGGGCACTTCATCAATTTTAAAAAAAATAAAAAATAATAACTACAATAAGAAAATAATATTTTAATAAGATTGAATTAGAATATAAAGTTTGATGTAGTGAGTACTAAAAGGTGACTAACTAAAATAAAAAAAATTAAATTTTTGGTTATAATTTGACTAAAAATTTATTGAGACTGATGCAGATGTTCTAAGATAAGGATATGAAGCTAGAGGAGGCAATTTGCCCTTAAAAAATGTTTAAAATTACTTAAGTCAATTTTATTCGTCAAACTCCAATTTTACATATTGATAGTGAAAAGCTAATTTCATAAAGAGCTAATGGCTTATTTCTTTTCTTATTTCATTTGGTTATAACCTAATGTAAAATATAAGATAAGGATATGGACTTAGAGGAGGCAATTTGCCCATAAAAAATATTTAGGCCAAGTTTGGGAAGTTTAGAATAAGTGCATTTTTTGACTTTTCTTGTATTATGTGTAGAAAAAGTAGAGAGGAGATGTTGATTGATGTAACTCAAAAAAGATAAAAAGATGAAATAAGTGCACTTATATTGGGATGCCAAACTTGACTTTAAGATTGCTTAAGTCAATTCTATTTGTCAAACTATTTGTATGGGCAATTTTCCTTTTCACATAAGTAAGGCCATCTCCTATTGTGTATGAAAGGTTTAATCGTGGAAAAGCACATGCTTTTGACAATAACAATTTCCATGTTAAAAAATTGAAACAGTTAATCATACAATTGGAAAGTCATACATTATCTCAATCATAGTTTGAGCATAATAATATTATTTTGGTAAGCCTATAGGAAAGCCACTTTGACCTATGAGATTAATAAAAATATTTCACACGTGCTCACTCAATCTGTATAAATCGTGGTTTGGTAATAGAATTTTTTTTTTTGTTTTTGTTATTAGTTTTTAAATTTTTTTATTATTTTAGTTTGAGATTTTTTTGACTTTTGTAAAAAAAAAAATGATTATGATTTGAAGGCGATATTTTATCTTATTAATTTATTTAACTTATTTTTTTTTATATACTTTTTTAACTAAAAAATCAATTCTCAAACAAAACCTAAGTAAAAAATAATTAAACTACCCATAATACTATTATGCTCAAAGGCCAAGTTTGGGATATTTTTAAAAAGTTAAAAAGTCAAAAAGTTATCACTATTTATCAAAAAAAATATTAAAAAATTAATTTTTACACCAATTCGCACAGACGTACAACTCATCAATTGACTCGTGAAGTTCTGGGCTGTGTTTGAAAGGAAAAATTGCACAGTTTGGTGCAATTTTCACACACGTTGTTCGGTCTATGGGGGCCTATCGCGGGTTCCATTTTAATAATCTGAACCGTCAATGTGTAGAACTCGTCGAGTCCTATAAGTCTGTAAAAAATCACATTGATCGGATATCGATAACTATATGATCAAATCAGTTTTGTATAAAAAAAATAGATAGTGTCATAATTAACGATTGAAAAAAAAAAAATCTGATCAGATAGCTATCGATATCCGATCAACGTGATTTTTTATAGGCATATAGTACTCAACGAGTTTTACGTATTGAACGATTCAGATTATTAAAATGGGACCCGTAATGGCCTCCACGGGCCGAACAAAACAGTTCAGTGCAATGCTCGAAAATTAGCCAATAATTTCTTACAATCAATTCAACCCTCAGATTGTACGGCTGTTGACTTTTCATTTTCAATCTTCTCCTAAATACTTCTTTATATAATTTTTTAATACACATTTTTTTTTTTATAAAAAGTCAAAAAGTTAATCCAAACATTTATATTTTTTTCTTCAACTTTTTAGTCTAAAAAGATAAAAATTACACTTATTTAGGACGCTCCAAACAACCCTGAATTGATAATTAAGCAATTAAAAAATTAAAGTTCAACACTTATCATATTATTTTTTAAAAATTTAATAAAAAATAAGGATAAATTATAAATAGAATATTTGAAATTTACTTGAAATATGAGTTAACCCTGTAATTCTGAAAATTAAATGCCCTTTGAAATTTTTAATCTCATAGTAAATTGTCTATTTTATTAATAAATCGTAACAATTTTTATTGATATTAGATATATATTTTAATTAAAATTTTAAGTAATTTTATTATATAGAAAAGTAAATAATTTTTTTAAATTAATCATATTAAATAAAAATTTATAATAAAAAGATATTTATAATTTTTTAAATTACTAGAAATAATACGCATTTTAAATAAATCTAAAAAAATGTTTTTGTAATTTAGCTAAAATATAAATATCAAATTGAAATTGTATGTGAAAAAACTTGTCACATACCACCAAATGATTTTCCAATTGGACATTTACGCGCCATTTGTCCTAAAA